>JAHIAM010018767.1:0-10755 GCA_021605205.1 Aegilops longissima
CTCTAAATCTCCTCTAAAATTTAAATCATACTGAAGATGTACCAAACTCTTGTGATCATATAACTTCATAATGATTTCCAATGAGAAAATGTCTCCCGACTTCAAAGGCATGCTGCGGCTGCTAACTCCGGATCATGGTGGCATAATTCAACTCATGGGGCTTAAGTTGTGTGAAGCATCGAAACAACTCTTCCTTCTGCATAAGCCTTGCTCCAAGTCCTCGGCGTGAGCGTATACACCTCATAATCCTTAGTTTGATCGGCAATATCAAAAGCTGGTGAGGTAACCAATCTTTTCTTCAAATCCGAAAACTTGCCTCACAGTCCTCGGTCCATATGAATTTGTTTTCCTTCTTAACAATTCAGTCATAGGCTTTGCAATCCTTGAAATTCTCAATGAATCTTGGTAGTATCCTGCGAGTCCAAGGAAACTCGAATCTCTCCAACTGTCGTTGGTGCTTCCCATTGATTCTGGTCTCAACCTTTGTGGGTCAATCTATCCCTTCTCCGGATATAACATGTCAAGAAATCCAAGTTCCTTTAACCAAAACTCACATTTCTTTGAACTTGGCATCAGGTGTTCCCTCGGTTTCTCCAAAACCAATCTCAAATGTTCCTTATGTTCCTCTTCATTCTTGAGAAAATCAAAATGTCATCGATGAACACCACGCGAACTTGTCCAAAAATTCCATAAACACTTTGTTCATCGGGTTCATGAAATAGGTGGTGCGTTAGTCGGTCCAAATGACATAAGTATACTCATCGATCCATATCTAGTGGTAAATGCTGTCTTGGGTATGTCTGCTCCCGAATCTTCAAGATGGTACCCGATGTAAATCGATCTTAGAAAACACTTTGGCTCCTTGCAAGCGATCAAACAGATCATTTATCATAGGTAGTGGGTACTTGTTCTTGATTGTTACTTCATTCAATCCACGGTAATCAACAACCATTCTCAAGATCCATCCTTCTTTTCCACCAACAAAGCGGGTGATCCCCAAGGTGAAGAACTTGGGCGAATAAAACCTTTATCCAATAGTTCCTTAATCTGCTTCTTGATTTCCCAAATCCTTTGCGGGCATCACATCAAAACCGATATCGGGCTGTTCACGGCAGCATTCGATCAAAAACTCAATGTCTCTATCCGGTGGCATTCTGGTAACTCTTAGGAAATACATCGGATAATCCTTTACCGGTACTTCTTCCTATACCACTCACGATAAGCAATTAACTTGTGCTCTCCTCGGCTCGTGGTGATACATATAATCCTCCTTCCTTACGGTGTGGTGAGCAAAATTGACCTTGCGGTACAATCTATGTTTCCTCCATTCCCGTTCCCATTCTTGGTGCCATTATGGTTGTGCAATTACCTCCTCCATGAGTATCTGCTGAATTCTGATTTAGGGGTATAAGGAGGCCTGCTTTGGGATCGAGTTATACTTCCCTTGTCCATACTTCGCTGCAGTTTCTCAATTCTTCTGCTTCCTTCAATCATGAGAGCTGGTCTACTAACTCCAGGTAGTTGTTGAAACTTGCTACCATCAACGGCATCTTGAACTCATCATTTAGTCCTTCTAAAAACTTCTCTGTTTAGCTGCATACATGTAGCGTCATGGGCATAACGTGCTAATTTGCTAAAGTCATCCATCTTGTGCGTCCTTCCTCCTTGGCGTAAGTTCGAAACTCCCTTCTTCATAGCCATGGCTCCTGCTTGAAACATGGGCTGTCGAAAAGCTTCTTTGGCTGGTCCCATGTGGCGGTGTCTACGGATAAGTGGTGTGAAATTCTCCCACCATCTTTCTGGGTCCTTCAAGGATGTCTTGCAAACTTCACTTTTCTCCATCTTGCATCCTGCGTGGTGGCTCCTTCCTATCTTGCGGAGCAGGTCATACTGCTACAATCGGTGCTCTTTGAATACACGGAGTTCAGGTCTAAGGAAGCAGTGAGATGATCCATTGGTGGTGGTGGCGGTGGGGTTGTTGTTGTTGTTACGCACCAATGTTTGAATCGGGGTAATTACTGCTGGATCAATTGGGTGATCTCTGGGAAAAAGCGAATCCGGGTTCGGCGTCTGGGAGGCATCGATGGGTTTAAAGAAGAGAAATGTAGAATAGAATGAGGTCTAAGGAATCACTACCCAAATGCACATGAGCAAATGCCACAAAATCACTTCATTCAATCAAACAAGGGTTACAGATTCTAACTATCCAAAAGTCGTGTACTATAATGTTTACATGGAGGAATACTACTAATATATGGGGGACTTCTACTAATTTGAACGGTGGAAGACTCCATGAATACCTCGACCGTCTTCAAAATCGGGTTCACTTGGATCCGAATCGTGTCGTCGATGTTGATGTAGTCGATTGGGTATTCGACATCTGGTCTTCATTCTGGCGAACTTCTTCTTGAGTTCTTGATCTCGTACTTAAGATCGTTATTGTGTCTTGCGAAGCTACGATCTGTCCATGTAGTCTTCGCGTGTAGTCTTTAGTTCTTCTTCGATTCGATGATCCTTTCCTTCCGTCTTACGCAACTCCAACATGTCATTGCAATTTTGGTTCTCTGGCGTCGAATGTGCTGATTTAACTCCTGGATGAATCTGCATGGACCTATCCTTCTTGGTGTTGGCGACGTCCGTTGTCATCTCGGCGTCCCAAATCGGTAGATGGTGTCCTTGAGGTCTTCTTGATAAACTTCTCCAATCGTCCCATGGTAATGTGAGCTGCCATGCTCTTTCCCAGGACTCCAAGTGGGTGCCGAAAACACTATCTATTGGCTTGGTGATTGGGGCGAATGTCCTTCTGGAGCGTGAGCATGAATCTTCGGCGCTCCTCTTGAGCGAGTGGCGTTGAAAGTCGGTGAAGCTTGGTAATCAATGTTGGTCTTAGTAACTTCCTTCAAGTGAAATCAAAGGTGTGCCTTCATCCGGTTGGGTGTACTTGATCTTCCGTCGTCATCCTAAAAGAGTAGAAAAGATGAGGGTTAGAAAATGAGAAGAGAGTGATCTCGGCTTTAACTTAGTGGTGGTGTCCTCCGATCGGGTGTTCCTGATACCATTCTCTGTGGACCAGGACCCAAATGGATCAAGTCTCTCTCAGTGTCATCCTGGATCGATGTCTTGACACCACCATCTTGAAGGATTTATTGCGGTAGCAATCACACACTTATTACATCGTTGTCCACAAGGGAACTGAATACAATAATATGGCTTAAGGCCATCTAATAAAAACAGCGGAAGCTTGGAAGATAAGCGAGTCCATCAACTCCAGGCATCACGAGTATAGAACCACGACCTAACACCTTACTAATGTTGAAAATGCTGCAACGTGAAAAGTTGCAGCCAACAATACACATGGAATATGCTAGCAATGTAACACATAAGAGCAATGAATAAAATAAGCCTATACTACATGCATATTTGGCTGGTGGTAAGGCTCTCCGTTACATTGCATAAAGCTGATTTTCCCTACATCAAAGGAATAATTTTATTTAACTATCATGGTGGTTGTTAAACATTGAGAATGGTTGAACATCCTCAATCCCAATTAAAAGTACTCATCAAAACCCAATAACTTTTATTTAGAAGTAACATGTTGAGATTCACATGATAATCAAGTGGGATACTCAAATTGTCCATAACCGGGGACACGGCTAATCATGATTAGTTTATACACTCTGCGAGGTTTGCACACTTTTCCCCACAAGACTCGATCGCCTCAACGATTCTCGCACTACATGGTGTTTGAAAGCGGATGGCCGAGACATAGTCTTCGGAAGCGCTAGCTTCATGTGGGTAGCGTACCAACCTACATCCCTACATAGCTAGCCTACCCGTAAGAGTTACCGACTTGTCAACTCCAGCCATAATTGGCTTGTGGCTGCTGCGGAAGTTTCGGTTTGAATAATCTTATGATCCCTTAGAGCACGGGTGGCGGTCAGAAGAAATCTGAGCAAGTCTGATAGAAACCGGTGCCTCAATCCACCCGGATGTGTGTTTAGGTTGCCACCTTAGATAAACCATAAATTAACAATCTCACTCTCATGGATATTCACTCACCCAATCCGTCTACTAGCATAGCATGGCATGAACAAGCAAGCGTGAAGTAACTCCCAAGGTTTCATGAGTAAACAGTGTAAATACTACCTCAATCTACTTCCAATACCCACAATTTAATTAGATCCTAATCATGCAAGTGTTTGAGGAAATATATCTAATGCATAAAACTGGGTATGAGAAAAGATATGATCAAGTGTTACTTGCCTTCTTGGATCCATGAGTCCTAGAGATTGAAATAACAAGCGGCGCCTCCGGGTGATCTACGAGACAAACAACAAGCATACAATAAGTACTCATCTAATGCCGAAATCTCGAATAAAAGATCTAACCAGAAAGTTCAACAAGAACCACGGTTGCAAAAATCGAATCAAAATAAACTCGAAAGTGAAAGAGAAGCGTCTCGGTTTAGCGATCTGAAATTAGGTCAAAATTTCTGAAAATTCTGTGAAAGTAGGGTAATTGGGCGGCGGTTTATTCCGAAACTCGGGCTTGAATCACGATTCCGATAAGCGGCGAGAAATAAAACAGTTTTGAAAATCAGATTAAATCAAATCGGAAAATACGGATTAAATCCGATTAAAAGAAAAAGCGGACAGTTAAATAATGAGCGTTAGTTACGACGAATCAACGAGCGCGTTCATTGAAGCGAGCAGTTCGGTGGCTCCGTTAATTAAGAAAACCGAAAAAAACAAAACCAATCTAGGTTTTAAAAAAACCAAACATATATATTTTTAAATAACCGGACCCAGTTCACGGGGAAAAAAACCGAATCGGCGGGTAGGGGTACCTCGGGATCGCCGGGGCTCTCAGGCTCGGGAAAGGTGGGTAGGCGGGGGGTCCCGTCGGCCGTCCGGCCGGGGCGGGCCCCAGCAGGGCCGGGCCCGGGTGGCGTCGAACTCCCGTGAGGTTGGGGTGGGGGTCAAAGGGGTTATAAAGGCGGGGCTTGGGGGAGGGTCAGGGAGGCAGGTGGGACTCAGGCGTGAGCGTCTTGGCGGGCTCTCCCGCTCGGGGCGGCCGGGAGGCGGAGGTGGGCAGGCGGCTGGGCTGGGCTGGCATGGGCAGTGGGCCTCGGTCAGAAATTTTTTAAAAAAAATAAAAAACAAAAAAAAAAAAAATACCAACGATCTCTTTAAATAAAACAAATTTTCCCGACTCCTAAAATGAGTGAACAAAATGAACTTTAAAAACAAAATACATGCATAAAAATTTTAAAATGCTCATTTTTGCCTAAGCAAAATAAATCTTCAAAACCAAATTTGGTTTATTTATAATATCTTCATTTTCCTAATTGCTTGGGAAAGTCAATTATTCCCTCTCAAAATATTTTGGAGGAAAAACTTTATGAAGATAATTTAAATAAATCAAATGATCCTATTTTCAAAATTTGGAAAATCCCAAATATGAAAATGATGAAACTTCAACCTCTCAGGGTCCTTGAGTTCGTGAAATTTCTAGGATCGGAAAAATCGAGAAAATATGATATATGATGACCTAATGTATAACATTCCAAATTGAAAATTTGGGATGTTAACCCTCCAAGCCAACTAAGCATCGTCAGTGTACCTGACATTGCATACATGATAGAGCCTATGGGAAGCATAGGGAAATTTTCATTTTCTCTCTATCTTCTGCGGGTCGGGCATTGAGTGACTCAATCTTAACCTTGTACTAGGTAAAAACCTTTCTTTGCGATCCATTTTGAACTTCTTCAAAACTTTATCAAGGTATGTGCTTTGTGAAAGTCCTATTAAGCGTCTTGATCTATCTCTATAGATCTTGATGCCCAATATAACAACTTCACAGGTCTTTCATTGAAAAACTTTTATTCAAGTATCCTTTTATGCTATCAGAAATTTATATCATTTCCAATCAACAATATAAGTCCAATATAATATCGAAATGCTTGAGCTCCCTCACTTTCTTGTAAATCGAGGCTTCTCCAAATGCATTAAAACCATTCTTTGATCCCACAAGCGTTTATTCTAACTCGAGAGGCTTGCAGACCATAAATTGATCGTTGGAGCTTGCACACTTTGTTAGTACCCTTTGGATCAACAAAACCTTCGGTTGCATCATATACAACCTTCTTCTAGAAATCCATTCAAGAATGCAGTTTTTACATCCATTTGCCAAATTTCATAATCATAAAATCGGAATTGCTAACATGATTGACGGACTTAAGCATCGCTCGGTGAAAAGTCTCCCGTAGTCAACCCTTGAACTTTGAAAACCTTTTGCAACAAGTCGAGCTTTGTAATTACATTACCATCGGCGTCGTCTTCTTTTAAAATCCATTTATTCTCAATAGCTTGCCGATCATGAAGTCAAAATCCATACTTTGTTCTCATACATGGATCCCATCTCAGATTTCATGGCTTCAAGCAATTTTGGAATCTGGGCTCACCATCGCTTCTTCATAGTTAATGGTTCACCATGATCTAGTAGCATGACTTCGGAATAGGATTCCGTACCACCCGGTGCGGTTTTATTTGGTTGATCTCGGGGTGACAACTTGATCGAAGTTTCATGATCTTCATCATTATCTTCCTCACTTCTTGGTGTAGGTGTTACACAAACTGATTTGTGAAACTACTTTCCAATGGGATGGTACTATTACCTCATCAAGTTCCACTTTCCTCCCCCACTTCTTTCGAGAGAAATTCCTTCTCTAGAAAGGATCCATTTAACAACAAATGTCTTGCCGGATCGTGATAGAAGGTATACCCAATGTCTCCTTTGGGTATCCTATGAAGACACATTTTTCGATTTGGGTTCAAGCTTATCGGGTTGAAGTTTCTTCACATAAGCCATACCCCAAACTTTGAAGCGACAACTTTGGTTTTTGCTAAACCATAGTTCATAAAGCGTCTCCAGATTTTGGTGTCCTATTTAGGTGAATCGGGTCTCTAAAGCATAACCCCAAAGCGATAGCGGTAAATCGAAATAGACATCATAGATGCACCATATCTAGTAAAATCGATTCGCGTTCGGACACACCTTCGCTGTGGTGTTCCCGGTGGCGTGATTTTGAAACTATTCGCATTGTTTCAAATGTAGAAAACCAACTCAAATATTCTCCTCCACGATCAGATCGTAGAAACTTTATTTTCTTTTCGATGATTTTCCTTCACTCTGAAATTCTTTGAACTTTTCAAATGTTTGTTTATGTTTCATCAAGTAGATATACCCATATTGCAAATCATCTGTGAAGGTGAGAAAATAACGATATCCAAGCTTCAACATTCGGACCACACACATACATGTATGATTTCCAACAATCTTTGTCTCTCCATAAACGGAGAATGGTGTTTTAGTCATCTTGCCCATGAGGCATGGTTCTTAAGTACCAAGTGATTCATAATCAAGTGATTCCAAAAGTCCATCTATGGGTTTCTTCATGCGTTTTACACCAATATGACCTAAGCGGCGATTCCACAAATAAGTTGCCTATCATTATCAACTCTGCATCTTTTGGCCCGACATTATGAATATGTGTATCACTCGCGAGTTCAATAAGAAAACCATTCTTCAAGGGTGCATGACCATAAAGATATTACTCATATAAATAGAACAACCATTATTCTCGATTTAAATGAATAACCGTCTCGCATTAAACAAGATCCGATATAATGTTCATGCTCAGGCGGCACCAAATAACAATTATTTGGTCTAAAACTAATCCAAGGTAGATGTAGAGGTAGCGTGCCGACCGCGATCACATTGACTTTGGAACCATTTCCCAGCGCTTCACCTCGTCCTTTGGGTGCTCGTCTATTGTAGTCCCTTTTGAGTTGCAAATATGACAAGAACCGTATCAAATACCAGTGCTCCGAGCTCTAGTAAGGTACACATCAATAACATGTATATCACATATACCTTTGTTCACCTTGCCATCCTTCTTATCCGCCAAAATTGGGGTTCCACTTCCGGTGTCGTTTGCTTCGGTAAAAACACTCGATTTGGCTTAGGTCGGACTTGGGTTTCTTCTCTTGATCAACTTTCTTCTGTTCTTTTTGAATTCCTTCTTCTTTCCTTTGCCCTTTTCTTGAAACTAGTGGTCTTGTTGACCATCAACACTTGATGCTCTTTCTTGATTTCTACCTCCGCTTTTAGCATTCGAAAAACTGGTTGTCTTAGTCATCCCTTGCATATTATAGTTCATCACAAGCTCTTGTAGCTTTGGCGTGATTGAAATTACAATGCACTATCATCGGAAATTAACTCCCGGCTGAATTAAGTGATTATTATACGGACATTTTGAGTATGCTCCTTGTGAAACTATTCTCCTCCATCTTGCAGCTATAGAACTTATTGGAACTTCATATCTCTCAATCCGGGCATTTGCTTGAAATATTAACTTCAACTCTGGAACATCTCATATGCTCCAGGCGTTCAAAAGCGTCGTTGAAGGGTTCTAACCGTAAAGCTGCGAACTATAGGTATTCATCCTTTGCTTTGCGGACGTTCACAACGGTGCAGCTCTCGGAGCCGGCACCAGCGGTGCTTCGGGGCGTAATTCAAGGCAGCAATGAGGATAATCCTCGGGTTCGGACCCGATCCGTGTAATTCCATCATCTTTCCTTTGCTTTCTCAAAGGCATTAAAATTCAACGGAACAACACGAGCCATCTATCTCAGTAAACATAGACAAGCAAAATACTTCTTACTAAGTTCATGATAATTTAAGTTTTAATTAATCATACTAAAAACTCCTTAGATGACATCTCTCTAGTCATCTAAGTGTTTCCGTGATCAAATTAACTAAACCATGTCCGATCATCACGGTGGAGTAGTTTCAATGGTGAACATCACTATGTTGATCATATCTACTATATGATTCACGTTCGACCTTTGGTCTCCGTGTTCGAAATATCGCATATGCTAGGCTCGTCAAGTTTAACTTTGAGTATTCTGCGGTGCAAAACTGGCTTACCCGTTGTAGATGGAAGTAGAACTTATCACACCCGATCATCACGTGGTTTGGGTACTATGAACTTTTAGCAGCGGTGCATACTGGGAGAACACTTCTTGATAATTTTAGTGAGAGATCATCTTATAATTACCGTCAAACAAAGCAAGATAAGATGCATAAAGGATAAACATCACATGCAATCAATATAAGTTTATGATATGGCCATCATCATCTTGTGCTTGTGATCTCCATCTCAAGGCAAACCGCATGATCACCATCGTCACGGCCGCGACACCTTGATCTCCATCGTAGCATCGTTGTCGTCTCGCCAACTATTGCTTCTCGACTATCGCTACCGCTTAGTGATAAAGTAAAGCAATTACATGGCGTTGCATTTCATACAATAAGCGACAACCATATGGCTCACTGCCGATTGCCGATAACTTCGGTTACAAAACATGATCATCTCATACAATAAAAAATAGCATCACGTCTTGACCATATCACATCACAACATGCCTGCAAAAACAAGTTAGGCGTCCTCTACTTTGTTGTTGCAAGTTTTACGTGGCTGCTACGGGCTGAAACAGAACCGTTCTCACCTCGCATCAAAACCACAGCGATACTTCGTCAAATAGACTCGTTTTAACCTTCTCAAGGACCGGGCGTAGCACACTCAGTTCAACTAAAGTGAGAGACGGACACCGCCAGCCACCTTTAAGCCGAGTGCCGTAGCAGTGAAACCAGTCTCGCGTAAGCGTCTGCGTAATGTCGGTCGGGCGCTTCATCTCACAATACCGCTGAACCAAAGTATGACATGCTGGTAGGCGGTATGACTTATATCGCCCACAACTCACTTGTGTTCTCGTGCATATGACATCAACGCATAAAACCAGGCTCGGATGCCCTTTGTTGGGTAACGTAGTAATTTCAAAAATTTCCTCACGATCACGCAAGACCATGGTGATGGCATAGCGAGAGGAAGAATGTCCGTCCACGTACCCTCGTGGGAAAGTGAGCGTTATATTACTTGCGGTTGATGTAGTCGTGCGTCTTCACGATCCGACCGATCCAAGCACCGTTACTCGGCACCTCGAGTTCTTAGCACCGTTCAGCTCGATGGCGATCCCGGCTCCGATCCAGCAAAGCGTCGGGAAGGAGTTCCGTCGGCACGGCGTGGTGGCGATCTTGATGTTCTACCGTCGCGGGCTTCACCTAAGCACCGCTACAATATGACCGAGGTGGAATATGGTGGAGGGGCACCGCGCACGCTAAGGCGATCACGAAGATCAACTTGTGTGTTCTAGGGTGCCCCCCCCGTATATAAAGGAGCAAGGGGAGGGCGGCCCGGCCCTAGGAGGCGCACCAAGGGAGGAGTCCTCCTCCTAGTAGGTAGGACTCCCTTTCCTAGTCCTACTAGGAAGAGGAAGGGAAGGAAGAGGGGAGGGAGGAAGGGGCCCCCCCCTCTAGTCAATTCGGACTCCCCATGGGGCGCGCGCCACCTCTGGTGCAGCCTCTCTCTCCCTCTTGGCCCAATAAGGCCCATTACTTCCCGGGGTTCGGTAACCCTCGGCACTCGGTTTTCTCCGGAACCTTTCCGGTGTCGAATATAGCCGTCCAATATATCAATCTTTATGTCTCGAACATTTGAGACTCCTCGTCATGTCCGTGATCACATCGGGACTCGAACTCCTTGGTACATCAAAATACATAAACTCATAATATAACGTCATGAAACCTTAGCGTGCGGACCCTACGGGAGAACTATGTAGACATGACCTAGAA
>JAHIAM010018768.1:0-16049 GCA_021605205.1 Aegilops longissima
TAATGGAGTGACAGAAACTAACCTAGAATAACTAATCACAAGTTAAAATAAATTAATTTACTAATTAATTAATTAGGAAAACAGGAACTAGTTAATTAATTAGGATTAATAGGATTCTGTCTAAAATTAATTATTTCTTAATCCTAAAATACCAAAGTTAATTTCTAGGGTTTGGCAATGTCAAAATAAAGTGGTGACAAAAGAATCATGCAAAATAATTTTCCTAACTAAAGTTATAGCAGATTTACTATTCTGACTAAAACAATATTAAAGCATTTTAATTATCTTTAACATAGCTAAATATATATTTTCAGAAACTACATAAAATTTGCAATCCAACAAAAAAGAATCACTCAAAATATTAAACAGAATAAAAGATATACATTTTTGAAAATTGAAACTATTCGCTAAAACAGAAAATCAAAATAAAAAGAAAAAGCCTAATGGGCCTAAACTGCGTCCTGTCGTTAGATAGGCTAAATGGGCCCTAGGTTTAAACTAAACGAACCGCCTAATAAAATAAAACCTAAACTAAAAATAAAACCGATCGGGCGGCGGTTTATAACTAAAACTATTCTTCTGGGGCTTCTAATCGGGCGTCGATCTAAGATCGAACGGGAGGGGGATGCTTGGGGCTTACGGACTCGGCGACGCGGGCGGCGGTGATAGTGCTCCGAGGCGTCAAGGCGTCGGGAGCTCGGCGACTCGTCTGGGATGCGCCGAGCACGGGAAGGGTTCGTGGTGTTGGGGAGGTCGGGTGGACCAGGTGGCGTCGTGGCGACTTTGGCGGCGGTGGCGAGCTCTGGACTCCGGTGAGCTCGGGAGGAGAGGAAAGGGGTCCGCGAGGCTAGGGGGAATGGGGTCAAGGGCCTCGGCTTTATAGCCGGGGTCGGGCTTGCCTCGGAAGGGCATCGGGCGTCGGGGATCCGGATCCTTCGGGATCCGGTGGACCTCCATGAGCGTGGCGTGGGCGAGGGGAAGAAGAGGGGGGGTCCACGGGTCACGAGAGGGAGAGGGGCGAGGGATCGGGTGGCGAGGCCTAGGCCTTTCAGGCGAGGGTGCGAGGGGGTGAGTTGGGCTGGCTGGCTGGCTCTGGGCTGGCAGGTTGGGGGCTTTCATTTGAACTGGCCTGGAGGCTATGGGGTGAGGTGGCGCTGGCTGGGCCTGGGGTGGCCTGGCTGGCGCCCCTGGGGTTTTTCTTTCTTTTATTATTTTAATTAAATCTAAAACAAAAATAAAACCCAAACTATAAATAATTTATATAGGGTATATATATACCAAAATGATCAGGGGAATATTCCCTTTCATTTGAACATTTTTCCAAAGTCAAAATCCAAACTTCATAAAATCTATTTTTTCAAAGTCAAATAAAATTCAGATTTGAATTCCAAATCTTTGGGCATTGTTTCCTCTGATATTTTGGAGTGTCATGTTTGCTCCTCTCATACTTTTGATCAAGTATTTATCGGGCTTAGTTTTTGAATTGTTTCCACATGCCAAAGTTTGAAATTCAAATTCAAAACTCAACTTGCTCAAACTTCAAATGGCATTCAAATTCAAACAGGATGCATAGGATGCTTAGCTATAATTGTAAAACATTCCAAATAGGAAATTTGGGATGTTACAAACCTACCACCTTAAGATGAATCTAGCCCTCGAGATTCGGGTTGGCTAGCAAATAGGTGCGGATGGTCTCGACGAAGATCTTCTTCGCTCCTGTGTGGCTTCTTCCTCGGTGTGGTGACTCCACAAAGACCTTGCAAAACTTGATGACCTTGCTGCGGGTGACTCGCCGCAGTCTCGAGAATACGGACGGGTTTCTCCTTGTAAGTTAGATCACCGCTGCTGTATGGCCTCTAGAGGCACCGTGTCTCTCAACGGAACATCGCCATGTCGGCATGGCACTTCTTCAACCGAGAAACGTGGAAGACATCATGAACTCCGGACAATCCTTCCGCAATTCCAACTTGTATGCAACTTCTCCACGACGCTCGAGGATTTTGTAGGGCCAATGAATCGGGTGCTAACTTTCCTTGACTCCAAACCTCTTGATTCCACGAAGTGGAGACACACGAAGATATGCTCGGTCTCCCACTTCGTAAGTCACTTCCTTGCGCTTCTGTCGTCATAACTCTTACGTCAGCGATCGTGCTATCTTGAGCCGGTCTCGAATCAGCTTGACTTTTCTTCGAATCCTTGATAAGATCGGAACCAAAAGCGATCGATCTCCAACACTATCCCACAAAGAATGGTGTTCGCACCTCCTTCCGTATAGAGCTTGAAGGGCCATCTTCAAACTGGATTGATAACTGTTGTTGTATGAGAACTCTGCGACGCAAATTATCATCCCAGCTAGACCCATAGTCTAGCACACAAGCTCTCAACATGTCCTCCGTAATCTGATTGACTCTCTCGGTCATCCATCATGCTCTGCGGATGAAAAGTGTATGAATTCCAGCCTCGCACTCCAAAGTTTCATGCAATTGCTTCCAAAACTTTGAGGTAAACCTGCGTTCCTCTATCTGACACGATTTTCCTCGGAACTCCATGCAGACATACGATCCTGGTCATGTATATCTTGGCCAACTTAGCACTGGTATAGGTAGTCTTCACGGGAATGAAGTGAGCTACCTTTGTCAAACGATCAACCACTACCCATATAGAATCATAACCTGAACGGGTCCTGGGTAATCCTGTGATGAAATCCATACCAAGTTTCTCCCATTTCCAATCGGGAATCGGCAAAGGTTGAAGTAACCTGCTGGCTTCGATGTTACGCTTTACACGCTGACAAACATCATATATCGCTACGTGCTCGGCAATGTCCTTCTTCATACCCGTCCACTAGAAACTTTGCTTCAAATCCAGGTACATCTTGGTGTTGCGGGGTGGATCGAGTACGGTGAATCATGAGCCTCAAGAATTAGCTTCTGAGCTCGGGATCATTGGGCACATAAATACGATCCTCAAACCATATAGTTCCGTGTTCATCCTTACGGAATCCTTTAGCTTTTCCTTCCTCCATCTTTTGCTTTATCTCATCGATTTCCTTGTCCGACTTCTGGGCTTCACGAATCCTTTCGGTCAAGGTGGACTGAACTTCCAGAGTTGCAACAAATCCTTTCGAACTATCTCCGATCGGAGATCTACGAGGTCATCGACCAACTCTCGGGTAATCCTCCTGCGTAAGAGTATTCACATAACTCTTACGGCTCAAAGCATCTGCTACAACATTGGCTTTACCGGGGTGGTAATGCAATCTCATGTCGTAGTCCTTTATCAACTCTAGCCATCTCCTCTGCCTGAGGTTCAATTCCTTCTGCGTGAAAATATATTTCAAACTCTTGTGATCTATATAGACATCACAACGATTTCCGTGAGGAAATGTCTCAGTCTTGAGTGCATGCACTATGTTGCTAACTCCAAATCATGCGTGGCATAATTCATCTCATGAGGCCAGAGCTGTGCGGAGGCATAAGCTACAACCTTGCCTTCCTGCATCAATACTCCTCCGAGTCCTTGACGAGAAGCGCCACAATAGACCTGGTATTCCTTATGTATGTCCGCAAAATCAACATCGGGCTGTGACCAACCGTTTCTTTAATTCCGAAAACGGCTTCACATTCCTCGGTCCAAACATACTTGGCTTCCTTCTTCAACAGCTTAGTCATGGGCTTGGCAATCTTTGAGAAGTTCTCAATGAACCTCCGATAATATCCTGCGAGTCCGAGAAAACTGCGGATCTCCTTGATCGAGGTGGGTGGCCGCCAATCGGTGGTGATTCAACCTTGGCGGGATCAACTGCTATTCCTTCTCCTGAAATAACATGTCCGAGGAATCCAACTTCCTTCAACCAAAATTCACATTTGCTGAACTTGGCATACAACCGATGTTCTCAAGTTTCTCCGAACTAGACGCAAATGTTCCTTATGCTCTTCCTCGCTCTTGGAGAATATCAATATGTCATCGATGAACACCACGATTTAACTTGTCCAAATATTCCATGAACACCTTGTTCATCAAATTCATGAAGTATGCGGGAGCATTAGTCAATCCAAATGACATGACGGTATACTCGTATAAACCATACACAGTGGTGAATGCTGTTTTGGGTATATCCTTTTCACGAATCTTCAATCGATGATACCTCGATCAAGATCGATCTTAGAGAATACCTTGGCTCCAACAAGCTGATCAAACAAGTCATTGATCATCGGCAGAGGGTACTTGTTCTTGATGGTTACTTCGTTCAATGCACGATAATCCACAACCATCCTCAAGCTTCCATCCTTCTTTTCTACCAAAAGAACTGGGGCTCCCCAAGGTGATGAGCTTGGACGAATATATCCTTTCTCCAATAACTCATTTATTTGATCCTTGATCTCTTTCAACTCATTCGGTGGCATCCGATAAGGTCTCTTGGATATTGGGGCTGTGCCGCAATAACTCAATCAGAAATTCAATGTCCCTGTCCGTTGGCATTCGGTAATTCCTCCGGAACACATCGGGAAATTCTTGCACTGCGGCACTTCCTCTGAACAACTCCCGTGAGGGAATGTACTGATTCTTCATCTGGCTGTGCTCGCTACATACTTGATCCTCTTCGCCCGGTGGTGAGCAGAATAGACTTCTCGGCACGACCAATGTTCCTTCATACTTTGACAACTAATCCATGCCTAGGATTACATCCAAGGTCTGAGTTTCCAACACTATGAGTTCCACGGAAATTTGTGGTTCCCGATGTTGAGGGTTGCAGGACAGCTTAAACCTGCCATCATTTCTCCTCCTGCGGGCCCGACGGAGGGGCTTCTAAGGGTTCTAGTCGTAATCCGTACTTATCCACAACTACCCTTGATATGAATGAATGCGTTGCACCGTAATCAAAGAGAACCAAAACTGAACGTGAATTCAATAAAACTTACCAACCACAATTATCGGCTGATCATAGACGCCCTCCACGCCGATATGGTTCACTTGAGCACGACGGAAGGATTGGGCTTCTTCACTGAGCCTCCATTGCCATTCCGTTCCTCTGCTTGGCCTCCGGCAGTCGGTGGCGTAGTGCCTGTCTTCGGCACTTGAAGCGGTGATGTGGCTCAGATCCTTTGAGCCGGGCAGAACGGTGCTGATTGCCATTACCATTTCCATTGCCATTGCCATGGCCTGACTTGTTGTCCCGACTGCGGTTGTTCCCATTTCCTCCATGGTTATGACCTCCATGGTTATGATGGGTGTGCCCTCCCGAGTACGGTGCATAGCGGGCTTCGCTGAGCTCTGAGTTGTGCTTCCCCGGCTGTACTTCCGCTTGTGGCTTTCTATCTGCTGCTGCTTGCCTTCCGAATGGTGGCCTTGTCTACCATCTCTGGTAGTTGTTGAAGGTAGCCACAATAAGCTGCATGCTCAGTTCATCATTGAGTCCCTCAAGGAACTTCTCACCTTGCATCGGTGGCCACATCATCAGGGCATAGCGAGCAAGCTTGCTGATTCCTCCACGTCTCGTGCCACAAGACGATTTCCCTGGCGTAAGTTGCGGAACTCACGCTTCTTTAGACTCATGGCTCCAGATGAGACATGAGCAGTGCGAAAGGCCTGCTGGAATTGATCCCAAGTGATGCCACCCATGGGAAAAGTGGCGGTGTAATTCTCCCACCAAGAAGCTGCAGGTCCATCCAGGTTGATGCGCTGCAAAGCGCACCTTCTCAAAGATCAGTGCATCCAACGGTGACTAGCTCCTTCCAATCTTGCGGAGCCAATCATCAGCCACAATCGGCTCGGTGCTACTAGAGAACAACGCGGATTCAACCTCGTAAATCGAGTCAAGTTGTCCACGGTGGGTGGTGGTGGTGGCGGTGGATTGTTGGCGGTGTTGTTCGATTACGAATCGGGAGCTGCATCGATGCATTCTCTGCTTTGGAGCAGCTGGGTGAGCTCGGCGGAAACCAAAGGTCACGCCTCGGAGGCATCTGGTGTTTTGGAGGGATGAGAAATTTAGAATAGAACAATGGTCTATGAGGAATAACACTACCCATATGAATGCACAATCATAACACACCAATCATTTATTCATTCCACTCAAACATGGTTCAAACTCGATTACAAAAGCTCATGACTAATCGAAGGAAAAACATCGGCCTAACTGATCGATTTAAAAAGTAAAAAGATAGCATGGCGGTCGACTAAAAGTCTTCATCGCTGGCGCCTCCTCTTGGGGTTTCCTTCGGTGGTACTCCTTCAAAATCCTGATCATTGCTCACGAGGGTGCTTCATCTCCACTCGGGTAAAGGTCCTCTCCCAAGTCCATCTTTTCCTCTATCGCTGCAAGCTTCATCTTCGTGTCGTCGACAATCTCCATGAAGTCCGTGATTTCTTCCTCATGGCTAAGGAAGTCTCTGCGTCCCTTCTCCTCCAGCCCAGTCATTCGCGGAACAAAGCTTCCGTGTGTCTTGAGTTCTGGCGAGTCCGAATCTCCCGCTTCGAGAAGACACTCCAAGTCCTGGATGTAAGAGAGAGTGGAATCGTCCTCAATGGTACGGATGATATCTCCATTCCTTGCCCTGCGAGAAACCATGGCGAGGTCTCGAGTGATCGAGCTCGGCCTGTACTCCTCTCGGAGATGTCCAAGTGCTCGTAGATCGCCACGTCCCTTCCGATGATCCAGCTTGAACTCGGTGAACTCAAAGTTGATAGGCTCCGTGTGTCCTCCAAAGGTTCTCCACAGGATATGCACCTCAATCTCAGAAGGGTGTCCGTCGGAAGTGCATTAGTGGGTTTCCGGTGATCGAGGGTAAAGCTATCTTCAGCTGCTTCACCATCCGACCAGCTTTCTTCAAAGGGCATCGCCTCATCGGGCTGGCGAGAACTCCGTAGCAAAGCTGGGGTGAACTCGTGGCCATCTAGAATGTTGCAAAGGGAGAAGAGTAAGAATAGGTCAGGGAAGAATTATAGAATGAAAAGGGTTCAAAGTAAATGGTCTCGCTATGGCTTTCCGATCCTAGGGGTTACGATCCTACGGTCAGCGTGGGCTCGATACCATCTCAGAGCGACCTGACCCAAAATCGGTCAAATCTACGTGGTCTGCATGCCATCCCAAGATCATCTTTGGTACTCAAAGACATCGATAAAGTAATCAAAGTTCAATCACACCTGAATATCATTAAACGATTCTCATATAGAGTCTTTATTACAAGGGAATAAATTCGCTCAAGGCCAACTCATGAGAAAATAAACTAAAAGTCTTTGGAAGCGTCGAAGATAAGCGAGTCCATCCGACTCAAAGGGCATTCGCCAAGCGCGGGCGTAGCCTCACCTCTGATCGGAATATATCTACGCAACATAATACGTTGCAGCCATGTAGGTCAGCTTTTGGAATAAGTCGGCAAGTCAAGAAGAATAACAATAATAAAGTTACTAACACTATATGCATTTTGGCTGTGGAGCTCTAAGTTTCATCATTTTGCGAAAAGCAAATTTTATCCTACTACGGTGGACTTGCTTGCAAATTACTACAATTGTTGGTAGTTATTGAGATGGTTCCGCCAACCAATATCTCGCTCCCAAATTATTATTAAGTCATAAACCCTCAAATTAATCCATTAGTTTTAGTGTTGAGATATCGAATACTTCCAAGGTCCAGAGGCTCAAATGTCCGTGAATCGGGACACGGCTAATCGATTAGGTTATAACTCTCTGCAGAGGTTTTGACTTTCCCGCAAGAATCATTCCTCCTTTAAAGTCTTCGCACTTCATGGTGTTTGAAGACGGACGAATGAAACAGGGTCTTCCAAAGAGTTCTTCCGCCACCGCGGTACCCATCCAATCCTACCGTTCGTCTACTTCTCGTAGTACCGCCCACCAGCGTCACTACTAGGGTCAACCCAGCCAGAGCCCATAATGGCTTGCGGCTGCATGTAAGCTTCGGTCATGGGGCATCCATCCTCTCTTCGTGGCTGGGTGAAGCTTTCCGCAGGATGTCATGGCGCTTCTCCATGCATCCCGCCACCACTGGGTGCTCCAGGTGCCCGTCAACAAATCCTCCACCCAGTAGTGATTTTCCAAGTCCATCTTGATCATTGTAGTCCATGGGTTGTCATCATCATTGACTCTCACAACTTGCTTATGAATTTCACTCATCCCAAATCCCGTCTACGAGCATAGCAAAATAACTACTACGTCCCGGGGTCATGGTAACAAGGGAATTGGTTCATCCTACCACATGATACTACTCAAGTTTAATGACTTCAAGATTTCACTACTGCATGCAATGGTGGGGTGGTGACAACTATTAATGCACAAAAACATAGGTATAGAAATAACATGATCAAAACTTGCCTTGCTGATGATCCTCGTAAGCTAAAGAGTCGTAGTAGCAAGCTTCGCACTCCGGAAACTCTACCGAGACAAACAATAGCACAATAAGCACAAAAAAGGATCACACAAAGTAACATAACTTAATAAAACAATCAAAACCAAATCCAAAAAGGAAAACTCAAAGAAATCAACTCAAAGTTTTTCCCTACTCCAAACAATAACAAAAATAGTTTTTATATAACAAAATTTCCTTAAAATAACCTAATCATGGTTTTAGGTTAACTTAACAGAAAAGGATTAACTAAGCAACTAGGAGCAAAAAGAATTAATTAAAAAGCTATTATAAAACTCATTTTAGGCCTAATCCAATTTCCATTAAGAAAATTAATTTAAAACTTTTATTAATTATAAATAAAAGTTCATCTAATGGAGTGACAGAAACTAACCTAGAATAACTAATCACAAGTTAAAAATAAATTAATTTACTAATTAATTAATTAGGAAAACAGGAACTAGTTAATTAATTAGGATTAATAGGATTCTGTCTAAAATTAATTATTTCTTAATCCTAAAATACCAAAGTTAATTTCTAGGGTTTGGCAATGTCAAAATAAAGTGGTGACAAAAAGAATCATGCAAAAATAATTTTCCTAACTAAAGTTATAGCAGATTTACTATTCTGACTAAAACAATATTAAAGCATTTTAATTATTTTTAACATAGCTAAATATATATTTTTCAGAAACTACATAAAATTTGCAATCCAACAAAAAAGAATCACCCAAAATATTAAACAGAATAAAAGATATACATTTTTGAAAATTGAAACTATTCGCTAAAACAGAAAATCAAAATAAAAGAAAAAAAGCCTAATGGGCCTAAAGCGTGCTTACAATGCGTTAGATAGGCTAAATGGGCCCTAGGTTTAAACTAAACGAACCGGCCTAATAAAATAAAACCTAAACTAAAAATAAAACCGATCGGGCCGGCCGGTTTTATAACTAAAACCTACCCCTTCGGGGGCTTCTAATCGGGGCCGTCGATCTAAGATCGAACGGGGGAGGGGGATGCCGGGGGCTTACCGGACTCCGGCGACGGCGGCGGCGGCGGCGAGAGTGCTCCGAGGCGTCTGGGCGTCGGGGAGCTCCGGCGACTCGTCGGGGATGCGCGAGCACGGGAAGGGTTGGTGGTGTTGGGAGGTCGGGGTGGACGAGGTGGCGTGGTGGCGACTTTGGCGGTGGCGAGCTCTGGACTCCGTGAGCTCGGGAGGAGAGGGAAAGGGGTCCGCGAGGCTAGGGGAATGGGGTGCGGGGCCTCTGGCTTTATAGCCAGGGGTCGGGCTTACCTCGGAAGGGCATCCGGGCGTTGGGATCCGGATCCTTCGGGATCCGGTGGACCTCTCATGAGCGTGGCGTGGGCGAGGGAAGAAGAGGGGGGGGTCCACGGGTCAGCGAGAGGAGAGAGGCGAGGATCGGGTGGCCGAGGCCTAGGCCTTTCAGGCGAGGGGCGAGGGGGTGAGTTGGGCTGGTGGTGGCTCTGGCCTGGCCAGTTGGGCGGCTTGGGCACGGGGTGGCTGGGCTATGGGGTGAGGTGGCGCTGGCTGGGCCTGGGGTGGCCTGGCTGGCGCCCCTGGGGTTTTTCTTCCTTTTATTATTTTAATTAAATCTAAAACAAAAATAAAACCCAAACTATAAATAATTTATATAGGGTATATATATACCAAAAAGATCAGGGGAATATTCCCTTTCATTTGAACATTTTTCCAAAGTCAAAATCCAAACTTCATAAAAATCTATTTTTTTCAAAGTCAAATAAAATTCAGATTTGAATTCCAAATCTTTGGGCATTGTTTCCTCTGATATTTTTGGAGTGTCATGTTTGCTCCTCTCATACTTTTGATCAAGTATTTATCAGGCTTAGTTTTTGAATTGTTTCCCACATGCCAAAGTTTGAAATTCAAATTCAAAACTCAACTTGCTCTGAAACTTCAAATGGCATTCAAATTCAAACAGGATGCATAGGATGCTTAGCTATAATTGTAAAACATTCCAAATAGGAAATTTGGGATGTTACATCCTTGATAAGGTCGGAACCGAAAAGTGATCGATCTCCAACACTATCCCACAGCAATGGTGTTCTGCACCTCCTTCCGTATAGAGCTTCGAAAGGGGCCATCTTCAAACTGGATTGATAACTGTTGTTGTATGAGAACTCTGCGTATGGCAAATTATCATCCCAGCTAGACCCATAGTCTAGTACACAAGCTCTCAACATGTCCTCCGAATCTGATTGACTCTCTCGGTCCGTCCATCTCTCTCATGGATGGAAAGTCTGATCAATTCCAGCCTCGCACCCAAAGTTTCATGCAATCGCTTCCAAAACTTTGAGGTAAACTGCGTTCCTCTATCGACACGATTTTCCTCGGAACTCCATGCGGACATACGATCCTGGTCATGTATATCTTGGCCAACTTGGCACCGGTATAGGCAGTCTTCACGGAATGAAGTGAGCTACCTTAGTCAAACGATCAACTACTACCCAGATAGAATCATAACCTGAACGGGTCTGGGTAATCCTGTGATGAAATCCATACCAAGTTTCTCCCATTTCCAATCGGGAATCGGCAAAGGTTGAAGTAACCCTGCTGGCTTCGATGTTCGCCTTTACGTTGGCAAACATCGATCTCGCTACGCACTCGGCAATGTCCTTCTTCATACCGTCCACCGTAAACTTTGCTTCAAATCCGGTACATCTTGGTGTTGCCGGGATGAATCGAGTCTGATGAATCATGAGCCTCCCAAGAATTAGCTTCTGAGCTCGGGATCATTGGGCACATAAATACGATCCTCGAACCATATAGTCCCTTGTTCATCCTTACGAAATCCTTTAGCTTTTCCTTCATCCATCTTTTGCTTAATCTCATCAATTTCCTTGTCCGACTTACGGCTTCACGAATCCTTTCGGTCAAGGTGGACTGAACTTCCGAGTTGCAACAAATCCTTTCGAACTATCTCCATCGGAGATCTCGAGGTCATCGACTAACTCTTGGGTAATCCTCTGTCTGTAAGAGTATTCACATAACTCTTACGGCTCAAAGCATCTGCTACAACATTAGCTTTACCGGGTGGTAATGCAATCTCATGTCGTAGTCCTTTATCAACTCTAGCCATCTCCTCCGCCTGAGGTTTAATTCCTTCTGCGTGAAGATATACTTCAAAATCTTGTGATCTGTGTAGACATCACAACGATTTCCGATGAGGAAATGTCTCTGTGTCTTGAGTGCATGCACTACAGCTGCTAACTCCAAATCATGCGTGGCATAATTCATCTCATGAGGCAGTAGCTGTCCGGAGGCATAAGCTACAACTTTTCCTTCCTGCATGAGTACTCCTCCGAGTCCTTGACGAGAAGCGTCACAATAAACCTGGTATTCCTTGTGTATGTCCGCAAAATCAGCTTCGGGCTGTGACCAACCGCTTTCTTCAATTCCTCGAAAACTGGCTTCACATTCCTCGGTCCAAACATACTTGGCTTCCTTCTTCAACAGCTCAGTCATGGGCTTGGCAATCTTCGAGAAGTTCTCAATGAACCTCCGATAATATCCTGCGAGTCCGAGAAAACTGCGGATCTCCTTGACTGAGGTGGGTGACTGCCAATCGGTGGCTGATTCAACTTTGGCGGGATCAACTGCTATTCCTTCCCCTGAAATAACATGTCCGAGGAATCCAACTTCCTTCAGCCAAAATTCACATTTGCTGAACTTGGCATACAACTGATGTTCTCGAAGTTTCTCCAGAACTAGACGCAAATGTTCCTTATGCTCTTCCTCGCTCTTGGAGAAAATCAATATATCATCGATGAACACTATGACAAACTTGTCCAGATATTCCATGAACACCTTGTTCATCAAATTCATGAAGTATGCAGGAGCATTAGTCAATCCAAATGACATGACGGTATACTCATATAAACCATACCTGGTAGTGAATGTTGTTTTGGGTATATCCTTTTCACGGATCTTCAATCGATGATACCTCGATCAAGATCGATCTTAGAGAATACCTTGGCTCCAACTAAGCGATCAAACAAGTCATTAATCATCGGCAGAGGGTACTTGTTCTTGATGGTTACTTCGCTCAATGCACGATAATCCACAACCATCCTCAAGCTTCCATCCTTCTTCTCTACCAAAAGAACTGGGCTCCCCAAGGTGATGAGCTTGGGCGAATATATCCTTTCTCCAATAACTCATTTATTTGATCCTTGATCTCTTTCAACTCATTGGTGGCATCCGATAAGGTCTCTTGGATATTGGGGCTGTGCCGCAATAGCTCAATCAGAAATTCAATGTCCCTGTCCGGTGGCATTCTGGTAATTCCTCAAGGAACACATCGGAAAGTCTTGCACTCATGGCACTTCCTCTGAACAACTCCCGTGAGGGAATGCACTGATTCTTCATCTGGCTGTGCATGGCTACATACTTGATCCTCTTCGCCCGGTGGTGAGCAGAATAGACTTCTTGAACACAGTCAATGTTCCTTCAAACTTTGACAACCAATCCATGCCTAGGATTACATCCAAGGTCTGAGTTTCCAACACTATGAGGTCCACGGAAATTTGTGGTTCCCGATGTTGAGGGTTGCATGACAGCCTACACTGCCATCATTTCTCCTCCGCGAACCGACGCGAAGGGGCTTCTAAGGGTTCTAGTGGGCAACCCGTATTTTTCCACAACTACCCTTGATATGAATGAATGCGCGTTGCACCGAATCAAAGAGAACCAAAACTGAACGTGAATTCAATAAAACTTACCAACCACGATTGTTCGGCTGATCATAGACGCCCTCCACGCCGATGTGGTTCACCCGAGCACGAGGGAACGGATTGGGCTTCTTGCTGAGCCTCCATTGCCATTTCCATTCCTCCGCTTGGCTTCGGGCAGTCGGTGGCATAGTGCCTGCCTTCCGCACTTGAAGCGTGTGATGTGGCTCAGATCCTTGAGCCGGGCAGAACGGTGCTGATTGCCATTACCATTACCATTGCCATTGCCATGGCCCGACTTGTTGTCCTGGCTGCGGTTGTTCCCATTTCCTCCATGGTTATGACCTCCATGGTTATGATGGGTGTGCCCTCCAGTATGGTGCATAACGGGCTTCTTGAGCTCCCGAGTTGTGCTTCCCCGGCTGTACTTCCGCTATGCTTTCTATCTGCTGCTACTTGCCTTCAAGAATGGTGGCCTTGTCTACCAGTTCCTGGTAGTTGTTGAAGGTAGCCACAATAAGCTGCATGCTCAGTTCATCATTGAGTCCCTCAAGGAACTTCTCCTTGGCGGCATCTGTGGCCACATCATCGGGGCATAGCGAGCGAGCTTGCTGAATTCATCCACGATTGCCACAAGACGGTTCCCTGGCGCAAGTTGCGGAACTCACGCTTCTTCGCACTCATGGCTCCAGCTGAGACATGAGCGGTGCGGAAGGCCTGCTGAATTGATCCCATGTGATGGCACCAATGGGAAAAGTGGCGTGTAATTCTCCCACCAAGAAGCTGCAGGTCCATCCAGCTTGATGCGCTTGCAAAGCGCACCTTCTCAAAGATCGGTGCATCCAACGGTGACTAGCTCTCTTCCGACTTTGCGGAGCCAATCATCAGCCACAATCGGCTCGGTGCTACTAGAGAACATCGCGGATTCAACCTCGTAAATCGAGTCAAGTTGTCCACGATGGGTGGTGGCGGTGGCGGTGGATTGTTGGCGTTGTTGTTCGATTACGAATAAGGAGCTGCATCGGTGCATTCTGCTCTTTGGAGCAGCTGGGTGAGCTCCGCGGGAAACCAAAGGTCACGCCCTGGAGGCATCTGGTGTTTTGGAGTGGATGAGAAGATTAGAATAGAACAATGGTCTATGAGAAATACACTACCCATATGAATGCACAATCATAACACACCAATCATTTATTCATTCCACTCAAACATGGTTCAAACTCGATTACAAAAGCTCATGACTAATCGAAGGAAAACATCGCCTAACTGATCGACGAAAAAGTAAAAGATAACATGGTGGTCGACTAAAAGTCTTCATCGATGGCGCCTCCTTTGGGGTTTCCTTGGTGGTACTCCTTCAAAATCCTGATCATTGCTCACGAGGGTCCTTCATCTCCACTCGGGTAAAGGTCCTCTCCCAAGTCCATCTTTTCCCTATCGCGCAAGCTTCATCTTCAGGTCGTCGACTATCTCCATGAAGTCCGTGATTTCTTCCTCATGGCCAAGGAAGTCTGCGTGCCTTCTCTTCCAGCCCATTCGCGGAACAAAAGCTTCCAGTGTCTTCGAGTTACGGCGAGTCTGTATCTCCGCTTCTCGAGAAGACACTCCAAGTCCTGGATGTAAAGAGAGTGGAATCGTCCTCAATGGTACGGATGATATCTCCATTCCTTGCCCTGCGAGAAACCATGGCGAGGTCGAGTGATCGAGCTCGCCTCAGATTCCTCTCGGAGATGTCCAAGTGCTCGATAGATCGCCACGCCCCTTCCGATGATCCAGCTTGAACTCGTGAACTCAAAGTTGATAGGCTCCGTGTGTCCTCCAAAGGTTCTCCTGGATATGCACTTCAATCTCATGGCGGGTGTCCGTCGGAAGTGCATTAGTTGGCTTCCCAGTGATCGAGGGCGAGCAATCTTCACTGCTTCACCATCTGGACCAACTTTCTTCGAAGGGCATCGCCTCATCGGGCCGGGTAACTCCGTAGCAAACCGGGGTGAACTCGACGGCCATCTAGAATGTTGCAAAGGGGAGAAGAGTCAGAATTGAACAGGGGAGAATTATAGAATGAAAAGAATTCAAAGTAAATGGTCTCTACCTATGGCTTTCCGATCCTAGGGGTTACGATCCTACGGTCAGCGTGTGCTCGATACCATCTCAGAGCGACCTGACCCAAAATCGTCAAATCTACGTGGTGCATACCATCCCAAGATCATTGGTACTCACAAGACATCGATAAAGTAATCAAAGTTCAATCACACCTGAATATCATTAAACGATTCTCATATAGAGTCTTTATTACAAGGGAATAAATTCGTCTCAAGGCCAACTCATGAGAAATAAACTAATAACACTGCGGGCGTCGAAGATAAGCGAGTCCATCCGACTCAAAGGGCAATCGCCAAGCGCGAGAGGTAGCCTCACTCTGATCGGAATATATCTCGCAACATAATACGTTGCAGCCATGTAGGTCAGCTTTTGGAATAAGCTGGCAAGTCATGAAGAATAACAATAATAAAGTTACTAACTCTATATGCATTTTGGCTGTGGAGCTCTAAGTTTCATCATTTTTAAAAGCAAATTTTATCCTACTACAAAGGACTTGCTTGCAAATTACTACAATTGTTGGTAGTTATTGAGATGGTTCCGCCAACCAATATCTCGCTCCCAATTATTAAGTCATAAAACCCTCAAATTCAATTCATTAGTTTTAGTGTTGAGATATCGAATACTTCCAAGTTCCAGAGGCTCAAATGTCCGTAAATCGGGACACGGCTAATCGATTAGATCTTTAACTCTGCAGAGGGTTGCGACTTTCCCGCAAGAATCATTCCTCCTTTAAAGTCTTCGCACTTCATGGTGTTTGAAGACGGAGCCAGATGAAACAGGTCTTCCAAAGAGTTCTTCAGCTACCGCTGTACCCATCCAATCCTACCGTTCTTCTACTTCTCGTAGTACCGCCCAGCCAGCGTCACTACTAGGGTCAACCC
>JAHIAM010018770.1:0-10000 GCA_021605205.1 Aegilops longissima
AATATACAGGGCCCATGAAAAGGAAGATCAATGACTCATATAAATTACTTAATGGAAAATGTCCTGAGGAAGCCCAACGAGAAACTAAGAATCCTGTTATAAGAGAAAAAGTAACTATCATTCCTTTTCTGACGAATCACGTAACCTCCAAGTTCACGAACTAATAAGGTTATAAAATGAATCGTAATCACAATTGAAATCGTTGAGAAAGAGATATGAGTTAGTATATGTTCTAAAGTTGCAAATAGCATAAGGGGAAGGTCCCATTACAAAATTGTAAATTTCGAATTGATTTCTAATCTATTGTATCTTTTTTCAAGAATGCCGCCACTCGGATTCGAACCGAGATGCTTGAGCACTGCTTCCTAAGAGCAGCGTGTCTACCAATTTCACCATGGCGGCTAACTTCAAATAATAGGTAACTTAAAAGAATAATAGCTATTATCTTGGGAATCGTCGATATTGGGAAAGTCCATAAAATTTAGGAACATTAGAGTTTTCATTAAAATAGACTTCGTTTGGTAGTATCGTTTCCATTTTTTTTACAATAAACTCTTGCTTTGCCCAATAGAAACACAAACACTGCTTGAAAGAGTTGGAACTTCTTTTTTCTAACTTGCAATTATAGAACTAATTTTTTCTAATTAATTTCTCGTTTACATTTTGAAAATTCTTTTTCATAATGAAAAAAAAATCCAAAAGGGTTTCTATTTAATGATGAAATTAAATGGATAAATAGAAAAGGCTTTTTGGATTTTTTAAAAATTTCTAGAATGAAAGTCTTTATGCTCTTATTAATAAGATTTACTAACCTTATGATTTTGGAGAAGATAGGTAGTTGTAAGTCCTATTGTAAGAATATTCACTTTTCATAATTTTCATAATAGAATATGAGGATTCTATTATGAAAATTATGAAAAGTTCATTGATAGGAAAAGAATACTTAGCACACAGTATAGCAAACAAAACTTTTTTTTCTTGTATATATATAAGATAAGAGGGGTTTTTTGTTCTAAGAATATTGTACCGAGTAATTCGACACATAAAAGTACATTCAAAGAAGAATCAAAATTATTAAATAATTGGAATTATTTTTTGATAAGTCAATTCATATTATTCCAAAATCTTATTATCTGTTTGTTGCCCAGAAAAACCCTTTGGTTTTGGATGCTCATTACCGCTCGAAAATGATCTTGATTTTACTAAAGAATAAGATTGTACTATGGAAAAATAAGTCTTTTTCTTCCAAATATTTTTACGAATACGCTTTTTTGACATTGAAGTACGTTTTTTTGGAACTGCCATTCAAAAAGGAAATTACTTTTTTCTAGTTGTATGTGAAAGACATCTATTGCTGCAAATCAATCCTTCTTTCTTCTTTTTATTAGTATTTATACTTAGATACTGAAAGATACTTAAATTTTGAATTATTTTTTACTTCATTTTGTCTAATGCGGATAAGACAACAAGAATTTTTTAACATTTTTTCTTTATATATTTTATACTTGTTTTTTAATAATATAGAATATATAGAAGGGTTTCTCATTTAAATCTATTTATATCTATTTATATATCAAGTATACTCCATATATAGATATATGGTATGGAAGCCTATCCCCCATATAAGATAAGACGGGGGGATAAAAAGAAGGGAAAATGAAAATAGTTAATTAAGTTCAGAATGGTATTCCATAAAGGAAAGGAATTCCAATCAAAACAAAAAATACTGAGTCTCTTAAACAAGACATTCTAAAACTTAGGTAATTTATAGTCATTAGGATTTTAGTTCTATATGAAGTAAGGACTATTCGATAATTTCTTATAAACATAGGTTTTAATTAGAATTCACTCAATCAGTTAATTATGGAACAAGAGAGCTGTTTCATCTTTGTTTTAAAGAAATATAAAATGAATTATGAATAGAAAGTAAAATGATTCCACTTTTTTTATAAATATCTTTTATTTAGTTAATAAAATAACTAGGTAACGAAGTTATTTTATTAACTTTTTTAATTTAACTAACTAAACCCATTCTTAATTTTTAATTATTTCAATGAGATAAATTTTGGAAAAATTAAGAATTTCAGTATTTTTCTTATTCTTTTATTTATTCTTTCAGAAAGAGATAAGAATTGGTTTGGTGAATCGGAAACAATTTTATAGAAAATTGAAGTAAAATTGAAGTAAAATTGCAATTTCTTTTCTTATGGAACATACATATCAATATGCATGGTAATCCCTCTCTCCCACTTCCAGTTATTATGTCAATGGGATTTGGCCTTATTCTTATTCCGACAGCAACAAAAAATCTTCGTCGCATATGGGCTTTTCCTAGTGTTTTACTCTTAAGTATAGCTATGGTATTCTCAGTTCAACTGTCTATTCAACAAATAAATGGAAGTTCGATCTATCAATATCTATGGTCTTGGACCGTCAATAATGATTTTTCTTTAGAATTTGGATACTTGATTGACCCACTTACTTCTATTATGTTAATACTAATTACTACTGTAGGAATCCTGGTTCTTATTTATAGTGATGGTTATATGTCTCACGATGAAGGATATTTGAGATTTTTTGTTTATATAAGTTTTTTCAATACTTCCATGTTGGGATTGGTTACTAGCTCCAATTTGATACAAATTTATTTTTTTTGGGAACTCGTGGGAATGTGTTCTTATTTATTGATAGGCTTTTGGTTTACACGACCAATCGCAGCGAGTGCTTGTCAAAAAGCTTTTGTAACTAATCGTGTAGGGGATTTTGGTCTATTATTAGGAATTTTAGGTTTTTTTTGGATAACAGGTAGTTTAGAGTTTAGGGATTTGTTCAAAATAGCTAATAACTGGATTCCTAATAATGGAATTAACTCTTTACTTACTACTTTGTGTGCTTTTTTATTATTCCTTGGTGCAGTTGCGAAATCCGCACAATTCCCTCTTCACGTATGGTTACCCGATGCTATGGAAGGGCCCACTCCTATTTCGGCTCTTATACACGCAGCAACTATGGTTGCTGGGAATTTTCTTCTAGCTCGACTTCTTCCTCTTTTCATATCTTTACCTTTGATAATGAGTTTTATTTCTTTAGTAGGTACAATAACACTATTCTTAGGAGCTACTTTAGCTCTTGCTCAGAGAGATATTAAAAGAAGCTTAGCCTATTCTACAATGTCTCAATTGGGTTATATGATGTTAGCTCTAGGTATAGGTTCTTATCAAGCTGCTTTATTCCATTTGATCACTCATGCTTATTCAAAAGCTTTATTGTTCTTGGGATCCGGATCCGTTATTCATTCAATGGAACCTCTTGTTGGATATTCACCAGATAAAAGTCAAAATATGGTTCTTATGGGCGGTTTAAGAAAATACATTCCAATCACAAGAACTACTTTTTTATGGGGTACACTTTCTCTTTGTGGTATTCCACCTCTTGCTTGCTTCTGGTCCAAAGATGAAATCCTTAGTAATAGTTGGTTGTATTCGCCCTTTTTTGGAATAATAGCCTCCTTTACTGCAGGATTAACTGCCTTTTATATGTTTCGGATATATTTACTTACATTTGATGGGTATTTGCGTGTTCATTTTCAAAATTACAGTAGCACTAAAGAGAGTTCCTTGTATTCAATATCCTTATGGGGAAAAAGGATACCCAAAGGAGTGAATAGGGATTTCGTTTTATCAACAACGAAGAGTGGAGTTTCTTTTTTTTCACAAAATATACCAAAAATTCAAGGTAATACAAGAAATAGGATAGGATCCTTTACTACGTCTTTTGGGGCTAAAAACACTTTTGCCTATCCGCATGAAACGGGAAATACTATGTTATTTCCTCTTCTTATATTACTACTTTTCACTTTGTTCATTGGATTCATAGGAATCTCTTTTGATAATGGAGGAATTGGTAATGGAATAGCAGAGTTAACCATATTATCAAAGTGGTTAACTCCCTCAATAAACTTTACCCAGGAAAGTTCTAATTCTTTTGTAAATTCATATGAATTTATTACTAATGCAATTTCTTCTGTAAGTCTAGCTATCTTTGGTTTATTCATAGCATATATCTTCTATGGATCCGCTTATTCTTTTTTTCAGAATTTGGATTTAATAAACTCTTTTTACAAAGGAAATCCTAAAAAAGAATTTTTAGATCAAGTAAAAAAAAATATATACAGTTGGTCATATAATCGCGGTTATATAGATATTTTCTATACTAGGGTCTTTACCCTCGGTATAAGAGGGTTAACCGAACTCACGGAGTTTTTTGATAAGGGTGTTATTGATGGAATTACCAATGGAGTGGGTCTTGCTAGTTTTTGTATAGGAGAGGAAATTAAATATGTAGGGGGAGGTCGAATCTCGTCTTATTTATTCTTTTTTTTATGTTATGTATCTGTGTTTTTATTCTTTTTTCTTTCTTAAGTTAAGGAATTTACAACAAGTCTCTTGCAAAAATAACTATCCTATCCCTTTCTACAATCTCTCTATATCCTTGTTACATAAGGTAAGTATTGTATAATAGTTCGGTTTTCCGCGATTTTTTCCATTCCTCTGTGTAAATAGCCCAATATGGGTTCACAATCAATAACATCCTCACCATCGAGAGTAACGATCAGTCGAAGAACACCATGCATTGATGGGTGTTGAGGCCCATATTGACTATCATGAGATCTTTTCTTGTAAGCGGTAGACTCATATCCTTTCTTCCTTAATTCATTATTCCATGAAAATGGATTATTCCATGAATTCCTCAAAGCGAGGCTCATCAAAATGAAAATCTAAGACTACTATAAGACTACTAAAAAAATAATAAAACAAGAAAAAATTTGAATGATTAAATTACTGCTCCCGAATATTCAACTGACTGATTAATTTCTTATAACGTACTCTATTTTTCTTTGCCAAATAAGCCAGCAAACGCGTCGACGTTTTCTCAAAAGTCTTCGTAGACCTCTTTCCGATGAAAATCTTTTGTGTAATTCCAAATGAAGCAAGTCTCCATATCTTATTGGTGAAACTAGAATACTTGAAATTCAACAGAACCCCTGTTTTCTTCTTTTCTTCTTTAATGCTTAAATCCAAAATTTTCCTACCTCCTTTTCTCACCATGTATTTTTCTGATCCAGGAAAAATGCAAAAATATATCAGTTATTTTGAAGTTATTCTAATCTCGTACACACACAAATTTGCAATTATTCATCTACTACTGAAATTTGGATTTATTTTATCAATGCAAATTAGATTTGGATAGAAGGTACATTCTTTTTCTAATATTTTAGATAGAAGAAACATTTCTTCTATCTAAAATATTAGAAAAGCCCTAACTGATTGTTATTGCTATATGCAATTTATGGAATTGATACACCATTTAATTGATATCATTTAGCAAAATGAAACACAGCATATGCATCCATCTTTGGCTCAAGAATTTCACGGGATAGAGATATGGTATAAGAAATAGACTATTAAGTAACTCTAAATGAATTGTGGATACATCTGTATCCTTAACATACTGAAACGATTGTCATTATTCGTATCAAACCAATAGCAGATTCATACAAGCTAAATCTTCTAATCAATGGTGGGCCAATAATGAATTTTTTTGCATATGTATTAAGACCTTGGCCTGATTTCGAAATTGTCCAGAGTTTTATATGTTGTTTTTCATTGCAATGGGTCTCCTTCATAACTTTCCAATTACAGTACGAGAATTGAAAGACATGAAAATTCTCAATTCTCTACGGCGTCTAGTAGATAGAAACAAGAAAATCAGAAGAATCTTTTCTCTATTCACTATCATTCCGCGTCTTCGACTTCTATTAGTTTCTTTTTCTTCTTTAATGCAATAGCTATGAGTTTGATATAAGAATCCATTTCTCAAAGTAATGGAAACCATTCTCTTAGGAAATGGTTCGAAAATCGCTATTCCACCTTTTAGGTATCGTGAAAAGTGATACCTGTGAAGATCGTGCATTTCAGTCAAATTCAGATCCGTTTTTTGCGAGTCCATGATATAATATAACAAATTGGATAGATCTTCCACCTGTTTAGCTAAGAAAGAATAGATACAGAATTGGATAATAGATCGATATGAAGATCATGAGCTGCCCCATAATGAAATCGCCAGTAGTCGCGAATATCTCCTTCTTCCTAATCCAAGATTGGAGAAAGAAGATCTAAGAGGACCTATGGAGAATGTAGTCAGAAATCCATAATAGAGGTCCGACCACAACGACCGAATTAATTATCCTCATCGAAAACTTAGACTACTAAATAGAAAAGATTTGAAAATCATGGCATGGGTCTCCTTTTTCTTTCTTTAGAGTTTTCTATATGCACAATTTCTCGATGTTTCGATGAGAATTTCTTGACTTTCCATATATAGAAGAGATAGACTATAAATGACATCTCTTATGTCAATAAGACCAAAGGATGGATATTAAATGATAGGAAGTGCTAGGAAGTGAAATAGAATGAAATAGAGCCGCTTTGGGCTTCCCTATGAAATGAGGCATGGAACGGAGCCACTACGAAGAAATTATGGGAGTTACGAAAAGAAGCTTCGGACTCATATTGTTCATGGGTTGAGAGCGGAGTTGAACTCTGGGAGGTCAGATCCCCTTGTTCCTCAGTAGCTCAGTGGTAGAGCGGTCGGCTGTTAACTGACTGGTCGTGAGTTCGAATCCTGCTTGGGGAGTTTTATTCATTCTTTAATGTAAAATTTTAATGTAAGAATAAAGGAATTGAATTAAAGGGCTTGCTTTGACCCTTAGGAGTAGGTAACCCGTTCGCTATCCTTGTTTCTATTTCTATTGCATTCTATCTCAGTATCATCACATTCTGTTCTACGATTCACTTCGACAAAAGGAAAGAGCATACCTAAGTTCAATAGCTTTACGTCCGCTATCCCGATCATGATTTTTCCTACCCTCAGGGAAAGTAAGGCCCTTCCCTTTGGAAGGCTGTGGGCGAGGAGGATTCGAACCCCCGACACCGTGGTTCATGCCACGTGCTCTAATCCTCTGAGCTACAGGCCCAGCTGTCTCCTGGATCTCTTCAGGGTACCCCTTCATTTCAGGTTAAGAAGATGGGAAGCGCCTTCTCTCTATAAGAACAGTGCGTTCGAGGTGTGATGGGAGAGAGGGGGATGTGATGATTGAGGTTTTGAATAAACGACCTTTGCATTTAGATTTGGATCTTTTCTTATTTCAAAATAGTGAAAAAGTCAAATAAGAATTAAGCTTTTATCATTCTGGCATCGAGCTATTTTGCCACAGGACCTCCCCTACAGTATCGTCACCGCAGTGGGGTTTAACCCACCAAATTCGGGATGGATTAGGGTGTGGTTCCTCTACGCCTGAGACACCAGAATATCGACCATGAACGAGGAAAGGCGCAAGATACAAATATTGGCTGGTAATTGTAGAAGCCCCAATTCTTGACTGAAAGGGACACCAAGGCCTCTGCCCTCCCTCTCTATCTATCCAAGAGATGGAAGGCAGAGCTTTTTAGTTTTCATCTTTTCATCAAAGTTGAACAATGAAGATAGATGGCAAGTGCCTGATCGATTTGATCAGGCCGTGTAGGAACAAGGTTCAAATCGTTCGTTCGTTAGGATGCCTCAGCTGCATACATCACTGCACTTCCACTTGACACCTATTTAAACGCTCGTCTCGCCGCTACCTTATCCTATTTCCATACTTCTGTCGCTCCATCCCCGTATGGTGGAGAACCCGTCGCTGTCTCGGCTGTGATACCGGAGGCTCTAGGGAAGTCGGAGGAGCACTCATCTTGGGGTGGGCTTACTGCTTATATGCTTTCAGCAGTTATCCTCTCCGCACTTGGCTGCCAGCGTTTACCGTAGGCACGATAACTGGTACAAGAGGTGCGTCTTCAGTCCTCTCGTACTGAGGAAAGGTCCTCTCAATGCTCTAACGCCCACCGGATATGGACCGACATCTCACGACGTTCTGAACCCAGCTCGTACCCGCATTAATGGGCGAACAGCCCATGGAACCACCTACAGCTCAGGTGGCGAAGAGCCGACATCAGGTGCAAACCTTCCCGTCGATGTGGACTCTTGCAGGAAGATCAACCTGTTATCCGGTAACTTTATCCGTTGAGCGGCCCTTCCTCAGCACCGTCAGATCACTAAGAAACTTTCGTCTCTGCTCGACAGGTGGTCTTGCAGTCAAGCTCCTTCTGCCTTTGCACTCGAGGCCAATGTCCGTCGGCCCGAAACCGCTGCCTCCGTTACCTTTGGGAGGCCTACGCCCCTGAAACTGTCACCTGAGGACTGTCCCTTGGCCCGGGTCTGACACAAGGTTAGAATCCGAGCTCTTCAGGTGGTATCTCACTGATGGCTCAGGCCCCCGGAAGGGGCCTTCTTCGCCTTCCACCTAAGCTGCGCAGGAAAGGCCAATCCCAAAGGCAGTAAAGCGCAAGGTCTTTCTGTCCAGGTGCAGGTAGTCCGCATCTTCACAGACATGTCTATTTCTGGCCTCTCTCGAGACAGTGCAGATCATTACGCCTTTCGTGCGGGTCGGAACTTACCGACAAGGAATTTCGCTACCTTAGGACCGTTATAGTTACGGCCGCCGTTCACCGGGCTTCGGTCTAGCTTCCTGTCATCAGTTCACCTTCTTGACCTTCGGCACTGGGCAGGCGTCAGCTTATAGTCTTGACTTTGGGAGACCTGTGTTTTGGTAAACAGTCGCTTGGGCCTGGTCACTGCGGCCCCCTTTGAGGGCACCTTCTCAGTTACAGGCTGTTTGCCGAGTTCATAGAGAGAGTTGTCTCGCGCCCTAGGTATTCTCTACCTACCCACCTGTGTCGGTTTCAGGTACAGGTACCCTTTTTATTGAAGGTCGTTCGAGCTTTTCCTGGGAGTATGGCATCAGTTACATACTTCAGCGCCGTAGCGCCTGGTATGAGCCTCGTGGAGAAGCAATCGCTGGTCCACGGGGCTCATACTTCAACCTTTGCAGCAGCAGTACTCAGACCTCGGCTCGGGCATTTCTCTACCCCTTCTTACCCTGAAAAGCAGGGTCACCTTGTGTCCTTAAACCTATAACATCTTTCGCTAGCCTCCTCCGTCCCCTCCATGCCAACAAGGGGTAGTGGAATATTGACCTGTTGTCCATCGACTACGCCTTTCGGCCTGATCTTTAGGCCTGACTCACCCTCGTGGACGAACCTTGCGGAGAAACCTTGGGTTTTCAGGGCATTGGATTCTCACCAATGTTTTCGTTACTCAAGCCGACATTCTCGCTTCCGCTTCGTCGACCCCCTTTCAGTTGGTTGCTTCCTCTAAGGCGGAACGCTCCCCTACCGATGCATTTGACATCCCACAGCTTCGGCAGATCCTTGCCCGTTCATCTTCAGCGCAAGGGCGCTCGATCAGTGAGCTATTACGCACTCTTTAAAGGTGGCTGCTTCTGAGCAAACCTCCTGGCTGTCTTTGCACCCCTCCTTTATCACTGAGCAGTCATTTGGGGCCTTAGCTGGTGATCGGGCTGTTTCCCTCTCGACGATGAAGCTTATCCCCATCGTCTCACTGGCCGACCTTGACCCCTGTTATTTTGGGTCATATCTAGTATTCAGAGTTTGCCTCGATTTGGTACCGCTCATGGCCGCACCGAAACATGCTTTACCTAGATGTCCAGTCAACTGCTGCGCCTCAACGCATTTCGGGAGAACCAGCTAGCTCTGGGTTCGGTGGCATTTCCCCTAACCACAACTCATCCGCTGATTCTTCAACATCCAGTCGGTTCGGACCTCTGTAGTTTCATCAAGCTTCATCCTGGTCATGGATAGATCACGGTTCGTTCAGGTCCATAAGCAGTGACAATCGCCCTAAGGACTCGCTTTCTTCTGGCTCGGTGGGTTCCGTTCCTTAACCAAGCCACTGCCTATGGTCGCCGGCTCATTCTTCAACAGGCGCAGGTCAGAGATCCTTTCCTCCCACTGGGGAGCTCAGCACGTTTCACGTTCTGTTTCAC
>JAHIAM010018773.1:0-47139 GCA_021605205.1 Aegilops longissima
CGACATCTGAGCCCGCCCGATATAACCACTCTAGTTAGGTTTAAACTAACAACTAACGGTTAGTACTAATTAACTAGGTTAGTTAGTTAGTCAGCGACGTGTGGCCCCCCGTCAGATTTGATCTGGTCGAGCTGACTTGACGTCACCACGTCGGTACGTAGCGATAATCCTTTTATAGATTTAATTTAATTCAGTAAATTTGGAAAATGTCCTAAACTTCTAAAAATCATATAAATTCAACCGTAACTTCGGATGGAAATAATTTATATATGAAAAATGATCAGAAAAATATGAAGAATCTGTTTATGCCATGATCATGCATGTTGAACAAGTTAACATCACTGAATAGGATGAATCATGATTAGGGTAACCTATGAAATAGCATTTGGAGTTGGAATTCAACCTCGCTTTGAATTCCACTTCAACTAACTTGGATTATTATTGCATTAGGTGAATTCAGTATTTTAACATGATCATGCACCATATATATGCATTGCATTGACTGTGTTCTCTCTTGTTTGCCGTAATTGTTCTCTCCGGTGAGCGATGTACCGACGATGATTATTCGATGACAACCGATGAAGAACTATATTATCTTCTAGTGCCGAGCAAACAAAACCCCTTGTTCATTCCGATACAATCCCACTCTCTCGCTCCTGCTCTATTTTATTGCATTAGGACAACAAACGATTCAAGCTGCTACTTGCTGCGGTAGCTGAACCCCTTGATCCTTTGCATGACTGTCATTCCACAGATTATTAGATGAAACCCACTAGCATGAGTAGGAGTTGTTTGAGCCCATGTTGTGCCTACTCATTTATGCTCGCTTGTCATGCACTGCTCTTGCTTAGAGTTGAGTCGGATCTGATTCGCCGAGATGAATTGGAATTGTTATGAACATGTCCTATTGTGTGTGAGCTAAGTGTGTGAACACGATTTGGTAAAGGAGCGGTGAGAGGCCATGTAGGAGTACATGGTGGGTTGTCTCATTACGTAGTCGCCCTCGGAACTGAGTTACTGTGTTTGTGATCCATGAAAAGTTACCACCACATTGGGTTCCGGAACCTACCCTCTCGACTTATTAATCGACTTGATCTCTGTCCGAGGAGTTGCAACTAGTTTACGGTGTTTGTAGGTAGTGTTAGTAGTCTACCAAGTGGCACCGATGCATGTGGGGCTTTAGGACGAGATTAGCACCTGATGTACGGTGTACCAAGTGGCACCCGGTTGGTGGAGCTTGGGAACCCTGCTCACATCGCTTTGGGGGTCGTGAGCGACACTCGCCGGATTCTCCTTGCGGATGGAACCCGAATAGGCGATAAACCTGGACGAGAGACTTGTGTGGTTATTAGTCGGTCGCCGGGTCCGTTTCGCCAGACTTCAGCTTGAAGGTTGCTGCGAGGTACATGACGTGTACAGGCGGTGAAGTGGCGCAGCGTGTGTGAAAAGTACAATCATGCGGGTTATCATTATCTATTCGAATAGCGGAGTTCTCGGATATGGAAACCTGGACCCCTTGCATAGTTCATAGACAAGTGAAAGTGGATACTCTAAAATGCATAAGATAAGCGTGAGTGCTATGGATGGGCGTTCTCGTGGGAAGACAGGAGCGGGTCCATAGTGGTGTATTGCCATGGTGAATATGTGGACTCGTGTAGCCACCTCAAAAGAGTTACTTGCGTCAGTAGTTCAGGATAGCCACCGGAGTCAAAGCTGGCTTGCTGCAGTCAAACTCCACCACCCCCTTGATAATGATGCATATGTAGTTAGTTCTCGATGTAAGTCTTGTTGAGTACAATTGTACTCACGTTTGCCTATTCTATGTTTTTTGCAGAGAGACGCTCCGTCTTCAGTAGTTCCGCTTGGACTTTGACGCTTAGCTTGTTACCTCCTCTACATGCATCTTGTGCCCTCGGCAGGATCAGGTAGATAGTCGGGCTTCTCAGCCTTCTTCATTTATAGTTGTCTGTGACTCGCACATGATTAGCTTCGCTTGTGCTGGACGGAGATCTCCGTTGGTACACCGCACTGTGGCCAAGCCATCCCCTGGAAAGGGAAGGAGTGGGCATCACTGTTGCCACTCCCCGTCCCATCCCCCTTGATGAGGGCACGGGCTTTGTTGGTGCCGTGGGCCGTCTCCCCGTGGCCGGCTTCTCTGGAAGCCATCAGGCGGGAGTCGGCCGGTCTTGACCTCGCCTCCAGGACTCGGCCGCATGCGGGCAGTCGGCTGTTCCTTCAGCCGGCCTCCAGAAGGCGGCTCTTCATCTTGGCGTCTTGAGGGGCGTAGTCAGCCCCGATGTCTTGAAAGGTTCTAGGATTCGGGTTTTCCTACCCATGGCCCATTACTCTGACAGTAGTCCCCGAAGCTGATGAGGCGCCGCGGATGATCGGCTGAGGAGCCTCAGCAGTTTCTTTCTCTGAGTGCTTGAGGTGAAACCTCGTTCGACTTCTGCCGGGCCGACTGGTAGGAGTCGGACTCGCCCAATTTGACTTGTCAAAAAATTTCGAACACCTCGGCGGGATCCAAGTGGCGTGCTAGCTAAGCTTCCAGGTCGCCGCCCGTTTCGGGCCTGTCACGTGGCAACAAGCGGCCTGGCCAGTCTACCCACCCACGCGCGCGATGGGACATACCTACAGGCGGATCCGCTGCGGCCGGGGTGGACGGTTGAGGTTCCCGCGGAGTTACTGCGCGTAGTAACTTTGTGCGATAAACGTGGGGGGCGTGGGGTAGTGGGCGCAGTAGATCCCACAACCGCCCCCTCGGCTTCGCAGCCCACGAGTCTATAAGTAGGGGGAGGAGGGGGAGCGGCAGAGCACGCGCGTCCCTCCTCCTCACTGCTTCTTCTTCTTCTTCCTCACGCCGCCGCGCCCAAAGCTACGCCGAGCGCCGCGGTGATCCATTCCCGATGAGTTCTTCTTCCGCCGCCCGCCCCCACGGTGCACTCCGGCACCTGGGACGGTTCGGAGGTCCATGATGATCACGTCGATTTCCTCCGCAAGACGCGTCGGCTGCCCAGCAAGGACTTCGTGCGGGTCCGTCTTGCGCCAAGGGGGGAAATCTGGCCGGCGCCGTAGAAGGGCGAGTGGGTCGTCTTCCGCTCGCAGTGCCTACGCGGCCTTGGCCTACCAGCGAGCAGCTTCTTCGCTCCTTTCTTGAATTCTACGATCTCCAGCCGCACCACCTCACCCCCAACACGGTGGTGCTATTGTCCGCCTTCGTCGCCTTGTGCGAAGGCTTCCTCGGCGTTCTCCCCACCATCGAGCTCTGGGGGGAGTTCTTCTACTCCAAGCTCGGCACCCAAGCCGCAGGCGTGCCGGCTCAGTGCGGCGCGTTCATCACCGTGCGGAGGCCGGGGGCCGACCACCCGTTTCTCCCCATGAGGCTGATAAAGTCGGTGAAGATGTGGCAGCGGTCGTACTTCTACATGAAGAGCGTCTTCGTGGAGGGTGAGGGAGTCCTGGATTAGGCGGTGTCCGGACAGCCGGACTATAACCTTTGGCCGGACTGTTGGACTATGAAGATACGAGATTGAAGACTTCGTCCCGTGTCCGGATGGGACTTTCCTTGGCGTGGAAAGCAAGCTTGGCAATACGGATATGTAGATCTCCTTCCTTGTAACCGACTCTGTGTAACCCTAGCCCCCTCCGGTGTCTATATAAACCGAAGGGTTTAGTCCGTAGGACAACAACAACAATCATACCATAGGCTAGCTTCTAGGGTTTAGCCTCTCTGATCTCATGGTAGATCTACTCTTGTACTACCCATATCATCAATATTAATCACGCAGGAGTAGGGTTTTACCTCCATCGAGAGGGCCCGAACCTAGGTAAAAACATCATGTCGCTTGTCTCCTATTACCATCCGCCAAGACGCACAGTTCGGGATGCCCTACCCGAGATCCGCCGGTTTTGACACCGACATTGGTGCTTTCATTGAGAGTTCCACTGTGTCGTCGCCATAAGGAAGGATGCCTCGTCTCATCTTTAAAGACGGCACTGTTGCTGAGGGAGCTTTGGATGTCGGCCAAACTATCCGACTAGGTGGTTTTCTCATGACCGCATGTTCGGCCGCTGCGCCGACGATGACTTCTCGAGTCATCGAAAGCAATCTTCACGTCAACTCGGAATTCGCCGAGCAGTTAGATCCAATGGAGCTCTCTTCCCTAAACGAGCTCTTGGATTGCATCACCGCCCTGGGAGTCGCTACGGACTACGATCAGATTGGGCCTAAACCCGATCTAAGAGAGATTAACTCTCCCCGGGTCACCCATCACGTTGCGGTGGTGGCGGAACAATGCGGCGACCCTTCCTCTATCTTGAGGACTAGCTATGTCCGGATTCCCGAGACCTCCAAGCCGGATACCCGTGCTTGGGAGGACGTCACACAAGCTCTGAACCTAGAGTCAGGCAGCGGGCCAGATTCATCGGACAACATCCAAGAACCCGAATTTCCAAGATTGGAAACTCCTTGGCCCCCGGGTCTCAGATTGGGTGAGGTTTCGAATTCAATTCGACCCACCCACCCAAGCATAAGCAATCTTTCCCAGATCAGGCTAGAGCCCCGAGAAACAGTACACCATTATTGGGCCAGATTCCTCCTGGTAATGAACATGATCAAGGACTCGCCGAGAAAGACGCAATCTCATTTTTCTGCAATAATTGCACGGACAAGGGAATCCTCAACGCCATAAGTCGCCGTGAAATTACACGCTTTTCGGACTTGGCGTGCATAGTATGAAAGTATTGTGCGATGGAAAGTGCCTGGAAGACCGAAATGAAATTTTGGGACAATCCGGCCCTAAATACAAACCCAGTCCGAAATAAAAGGGTGCATTATCACCAGACACCCGGGTTAAATACCAAAAAGCAAAAACCCTCTACAAGGCATGGAATCGTACTGGAGGGATGGCTCAATGGACCCTGTGAAATTCACAGTACAGAGGGCGCAATACCAACTCATGGCCTTAGAGCATGTTGGATACTCCGGCAGGTAGTCAAAAGTGGCGAAGATCTTCTAATTCCAGAAGCCACAGAGCACCATCCCAATGATACCAATTACGTATTAACAGTCTTTGAGACCTTCGCATCAAATAATATGCGAAAGCGAACACTCCGCAGCCTTGCCGAAATCTACCACGTGGCAACAATAAACCCATGGAGTGGCACGGCTATTACTTTTAATGCCAGTGACGAACCTAAATTCGAACAGCCCGAGCACCAGCCGCATTGGTCCTCAGTCCAATAGTGGACGGCTTTCGACTCACCAAGGTACTCATGGACGGCGGCAGTGGATTAAACCTCATCTATGAGGAAACCCTTCAAAAAGTGGAAATAGACTGGAACCACATTGAGCGAAGCAGCACAACCTTTAGAGGAATAATCCCCAGTCGGGAAGCACGTTGTAGAGGAAAAATCACACTAGATGTGGTGTTCGGCACGCCGGATAATTACTGGTCCAAAGAGGTTACGTTCCAAGTGGGCCCGTTCAGTAGCGGATACCACGCCCTGTTAGGGCGGGAGGCATTCACAATCTTCCAAGCCATACCCCATTATGGGTACATGAAGCTCAAAATGCCCGGGCCCAACGGAATCATCATTCTTGCTAGTGATCCAGACATAGCACTCCGTGCCGAAAACAAGACAGCCGCACTGGCCCTCGAGGCACTATCCGAAGCCCTAGCGGCTGAGGAACTGACTGCGCTGCGCTCCACGGTGAACAGGGACGATGTGATACTCGATAAGAGATCCAAGTCCACCTCCTTCAAACCAGCGGACGAAATAGTGAAATTCCAGGTCCATCCAACGGACCCTACAAAAACAGCTTCCATTGGGGCACAATTAAACCCCGTCGTAGACGCCGCACTACGAGAGTTCTTACGCGAGAACTGGGACATTTTTGCCTGGCACCCTTCAGACATGCCAGGAATCTCACGCAGGCTGGCCAAACACAGCCTTAATATTCTAAAGGGATTCAAACCGGTCAAGCAGGCTCTTCAGCGTTTCTCTGAATCTAAGAGACAAGCTATGGGAGAGGAACTAGCCAAGTTATTCCAGGCAGGATTCATTAGAGATAAAACATCCGTACTGGCTAGCAAACCTGGTGATGGTACCAAAGAAGGACAAATCCTGGCGCCTGTGCATCGATTTTAAGGACCTCAACAAGGCTTGCCCAAAGGATCCCTTCCCCCTCCCCCGCATCGGTCAAATTATCGATACTACAACAGGACACGATTCATTGTGTTTCCTCGACGCATACTCCGGCTACCACCAACTTAAGATGGCGGAGTCCGACCAAGCCGCAACGGCATTCATCACACCATACGGCCCCTTCAGCTTCAACACAATGCCCTTCGGGCTCAAAAACGCAGGCGCAACATATCAGCGCATGATTCAAACATGTCTGGCAAACCAGATCGGCAAAACAGTGGAGGCATACGTAGAAGATGTGGTCGTCAAAACCAAGCATGTCAACTCTCTAGTAGACGACTTAAGACTCACAATCGATAACCTCAGAACATATGACATCAAGCTCAACCCGGAAAAATGCGTCTTCGGCCTGCCAGCCGGAAAGCTCCTAGGCTTCATGGTATCCGGCAGAGGAATTGAAGCAAATCCGGCCAAGATCCGAACCCTGTCACAGTTGGATATCCCAACGGACCTCAAACAAATCCAGAAATTAACCGGATGTGTGGCGGCTCTAAGCCGCTTTATCTCCCGCCTGGGAGAAAAGGCATGACCCCTTTACCGGCTCTTACGGCGCACCGAACACTTCGAGTGGACGGATGCCGCCATAGCCGGATTGGAAGAAATAAAGGCCATACTAGCAACCAACCCAATCCTGGCAGCACCAAACATTGGCGAACCTATGCTGTTATACATTGCGGCAACCCATCAAGTTGTGAGCGCAGTGCTCGTTATTGAACGAGAAACGGACGTACATAAGTTTCCCCTTCAAAAGCCGGTCTACTATGTATCCACTGTCCTTACTCCATGCAAGTCACGGTACCCGCATTATCAAAAGATAGCATACGCGGTATTCATGGCATCCCGGAAGCTGCGGCACTACTTTCAAGAGTGCTCGATAACAGTAGCCTCGGAAGTGCCACTCAATGATATTATAAACAACCGTGACGCCACGTGCCGGATTGCCAAATGGCCCATTGAGCTCCTCTCGTTCGACATAACTTACAAGCCACGGCGAGCAATTAAGTCGCAAGTGTTGGCCGACTTTGTCGCCGAATGGACGGAAGCCGAACTCCCTAAAGAGTACGGCGCATATTCCAACTGGATCATGCACTTCGACGGCTCCAAAATGCTGGCTGGTCTGGGGGCTGGCGTCGTTCTGACATCCCCAACCGGAGATACAGTTCAATACGTACTCCAGATAATGTACACAGACTCCAATAAAGCAGCCGAATACGAGGCCCTTCTACACGGTCTCCGGATTGCAGTATCCATGGGCATTCAACGCCTAGAGGTGCGGGGGGATTCGAACCTCGCTATATCCCAAATAAATGGAGACTTTGACACCAAAGATCCGAAAATGGCGGCATATCGCAACGCCGTCCTAAAAATGTCAGCTCGGTTCGAGGGGCTCGAATTTCACCATGTAGCCAGGAAAACAATCAGGCGGCGGCCGTCCTTGCACGCATCGGTGCAAAGCGCGATGCGGTCCCCCCTAATATCTTTTTGGAGAGGCTTTTCAAGCCATCCGTGATATGGGAAGGGGACACTGGTAACAATAGACCGGACCCAACCACAATGCCCGATTCCTAACACTCGACATAATCGGAGGCCCTGCCACCAAAATAACATCTTCAGCCCACGTTATAATGGCCGTCATCGCCCCGTGGACAGAACTATTCCTGGCCTACCTAACTAGGCAGGAATTCCCGAGGACCAAAATGAGGCACGCTGCTTAGTGCGGCGATCTAAAGCCTACAGGGTCCATGAGGAGAGCTTTATAAGAAAAGCACCACCGGAGTCCTTCAAAGGTGCATCTCCGAAGAAGAAGGGTGGAAGCTTCTGGCAGAAATTCATGCGGACTCGGCGGCCACCACGCCGCAGCCCGGGCCCTTGTAAGCAAGGCCTTCCGTACAGGTTTTACTGGCCTATGGCCCGGGCAGACGCACTGGACTTGGTCCAACGCTGCGTGGGTTGTCAGCTTTTTGCAAATGAAAGCCATATGCCGCCCACCGCCCTCCACACAATCCCTATTACTTGGCCCTTCATGGTCTAGGGGCTTGACATGGTGGGACCCCTTAAAGGAGGAACCACAAGAAAAAATACTTGCTGGTCATGGTGGATAAATTCACCAAATGGATAGAAGCCAAACCTGTTAAAACGGCGAATCCGGACTGGTGATAGACTTTATATCCGGGGTTGTACACCGTTATGGCGTCCCCCACAACATCATCAAAGATAATGGCACGAACTTCATGGCCGATGAGGTAAAACTCTGGTGCAAAAACATGGGCATCAAGCACGATTATGCTTCAGTCTATCACCCACAAACTAACGGTCAAGTCGAGCCAGCGAATGGTCTTATCATGAGCGACATCAAACCCAAATTAGTGCGGTCCCTAAAGGAATCTAACACGCACTGGGTAGAGGAGCTCGACTCCGTACTCTGGGGGCTGCGGACCACGCCGAATCACACTACCGGATACACACCATTCTTTATGGTATACGGCGCAGAGGCGGTTCTTCCCTGCGACATAATTCATGACTCACCTCGAGTGCGCATGTACGAAGAAAGACAAGCCGAGCTCGATCGGCAGGACAGTTTGGACGCCTTGGAGGAGGGGCCCGATGTGGCAAAAGCCCGTTCCGCATTCTATCAATAGCAGGCTCGAAAATACCAAAGCAGAGAAGTACGGGCCAAAACTTATAATGTTGGCGAGTTAGTTCTATGCCTGTCGGAGAAGAACAAGGACAAACTCAAGCCCAAATGGGAGGGTCCCTTCATTATTGATCAAGTTCTGACTGGTGGAGCGTACCGTCTGTGGGACGCACCGGATAATCGACTCGAGCCGAACCCATGGAACGCAGCCAGACTACGAAGATTCTAGCGCCGGACTCTGTGTTCGTCTCCTTCCTCTGTCCATTTTTTACTATCTTTCTTTTATTTCTCTCCTTCTCCCCTTCTTTTCTCTCACAGCCTTTAAGGGCCAATCTGCACCTTATCTGCGCACAATTGACGCGCTATCCGCGCTCATGATACCTGGGGGCTTCTTTCACAGAAGCTTATTTATTTATACGGGCTTCATGCCCTAGCACATGTGTCATCCTTCCGCATGTACCTTTTATTCACCATTATATGCATCGATATGTCTTAAGTTTTGGCCAAGCTGGGTTGCTTGGCTCTTGTATTTATGCCCTACATTCCCGTTAATTCGGCTAGGGCATAAGGGGAGCACCTCTGCGATTGTTACTGCAGGGTCAGCCGGATGTGTACCTCAGACTGGGTGAAGCCGAAAGCTAGCGTTCTTAAGGGAATATTCGGTCGATGAACTAAAGACGATTTCTTACTTATTTACATATGCGCCCCCAGATGTTTTTATGTGTCTCTTTTCGCAGTCCGGACATGCACTTTAGGGCATGCGTCCGAGGGAAAGGAACCCCTAATGGAACTATACTCCCTGGAAGATGTTTCTTACTAACCATGTAATATAACATAACTAGTTGGGAACTTGTCTGTTCAAGCACTAATGACCCCTACGCCTGGTTTCCGCGCATGCCCCGGTTCTTACATAACCGAGAGGGTATTCGGATACACTCCGGACTATCGGGTCCGGAGGTTGAAGCAAAAAGGTCGGCCATGACAAATGATCTACAATCCGGCTAGAAGGCATTATACATGTCACTTTAACTACACAGTCAACTGGACTGACTAAATTCCTCTTCTATACCATCCAACAGGCTGTCTAGTCTACAATCCTGTTGGGAATACTTTGCGGCTAATTCTACTTGCCCGTACACTAGGCTAATAGGGCTCTCTTTCCCATCGGGCCCCACAGGTCCGACCTTGGCCATGTGGTTTGGGTCAGCCTTGGTATACCGCGTCTTCACCATGGCCCAAGCCTCCCTGGCACCTTGACGGCAGGCCGATACCTTCCATAATCAGAAGCGTCGCCGTGCTCCCTTCAGCTTCTCTACAAGCTCTCCAAGGGCTTCGGGCACGGAGATGGATGGCCACAAGGCCTGGGCAATGCTCTGCATCACCTGTCGAACTCGTTCGTGCAGCTGTAGGAGCTCGGGCAGAAGATCACCCGCAGACCCGGGCATTTCCTCCGTAGGACGACCTGTTAGCATACCTACAGACGTACCTCTGTTAGTCAACTTCTTCGCCGAACTCTTCTTAAAAAGTTTGTTCAAGCACTTACTGAATATGCCGCGTCGAAGCCGCTGATTCTCCTTCACGGAGTCTGACAGTTGGGCACGAACATCCTTTAGTTCCACGCTCAGCTTGGTGTTGGCATCCTGGAGATTATTCTTCTCCTGCCTAACCTTTGTAAGCACACTCTCGCCAGCCTCTAGTTGGCGTCGGAGTTGTTGCTCATCTGGATTTCCTCCGGCCTCATCTACAATTTCATTGTCAGATTTGCACATATGCCACACTCTATATGGTATCTATTATTTTAAATATGTGTTTCTAGAGGGGGTCTTCTTGGACTTCTCCTCCACGGCCGGTGCGGCCTGAAGTCGGGCTTTGCACTCTTCAAGCTCATGGGACAGTTGGGTATTCTTTTCTGTAAGAACCTGCATAACAAATGATCTTTAAATCAGTTATTCTAACTGTTTCAAGTCTCAGGGGCTACTGATATATATAATCATCAAATTTTCTCACCCGTATGTCCTTTACATACTGATCCGTGGCTCCGGCTAGACCATTTTGAGCGGCATGGAGGTACGTGTCTCCTGAATTGAAGGCATCAAATGCCTCTGGGGAGAAACAAGCGTCACGGAGAACGGCCCGACGACGCCTGTGGTTCATGGCGCTCTCCGCCTCGGAATTTGTGGCGGACATTCTGTCCGCATCCTCTGTCGGAGGAGCATCCGGCGTGCGCCTCGTACTCGCTTCCGCTTCGGGTCCGGCCTTGGAGCCTGACTGGTGGAGGTGAGATTGGTGACCTCTCCGGATATAGTCCGGCGAGCGTTCTTCTTCCTAAGAAAGTATGGGCGTTAATATGCCTTTGAAAATGATATCATGGGGTGAGGTGGCACGCCTTACTGCTGCAACGGTGTCTCAGTCCGGACTGCATTTCTTTTCAGCCTGCCCGGCCTTGAAGCCCCTTGTTGGCTAGTCTCCGTGGGCTCGGCATGACGCCCCGGGGGTCTCCCTTGCAAAACACCGTTGGTATACGGTAAGCAAAGTACACAAGGACGAATCCTTTTCAAAATGTTGTGACTTTGGTCTCACACTAGTAGAAAAAGGGTCAAACATGAAGCACATTAGTGCCGGTTTGAATTTGAGCCGGCACTAATGTGTCCATTAGTGCCGGTTCCAACGGCTAGCCGGGCCGCTCTCATTAGTACCGGTTCAAGGCGAACCTTTAGCACCGGTTCGTGCCACGAACCGGTACTAATGAGAGTGGTGGCAGGATGTTGTCAGTCTGGGGCCCCTCCAGCACCTTTAGTACCGGTTCGTGTCACGAACCGGTACTAAAGGTCTTCCTACATAAACCCTTCGTCCACCCGCCGAGCTGGCTATGTTCTTCCCCTTTCCCCTCCCTCTCTGTTCTTCCCCTCTTCCTCTCGAGCTCATCACACATTTTGCCCAAAATTTGTCAAGATTTTAAGGTCCCCATCGATTCAAATGATCACAAAGGTTAGCAACTTTGTCCTTTCATCTCTCATTGCTAGATTAGCTCTTGCAATGCTTTATATAGTGTTTAATTTGTGAGTTTAGTAATTTGGGAGGAATTATATGTGCTAGTATTTGATTTATATGCAATTTGAGGTCAAAAATAACACTTAGTTTGCATATGTAGGTGTGGTTTACTTAGTGCCTTCAAAATCTCGCCGTAACCACCGTCGATCGCCCGCACCGTACCGTCCCATCCCCGGCACCACCTTGTGGTGAGCCTCTTGTTCATGAAATTTTATATAAAAATTGATGTTTGTGTGATTTGGATATATAGTTACTCGTATAATTATCTTACCCGTACGTTGTTTGTTATACATATAGTGCCATGGTTTTGATATCCGTCCCCGTCGGCCCTCGTCCTTGTTATGATTCGGATGTGGTATATATATTCTCTTTTAAAACTAGTTGCATTTCATGTTTATGACAAATTATGCCCATCAAGTTGACATAGATATTTTTTCTAGGAGGTATGTGAACCGGAAATTCCAACCGACCCTATTGTTGAGAGGTTAAATTTAGTTGAAAGAGAAAATGAGTACTTGAAAGAAAAATTGAAAATAATTGAGGGGGAGAAGATGGAATTGGAGTTGCATGTTGCCGATGTCGTCGATGATCACAAGATCAAGATGGAGAAAATGCGCTTGAAGATTAGAAAGATTAGAAAATATGCCATCGATAGTGAGGCTTGGTATCATTATGCTGTTGGATCAATTGTTACCTTAGTTGTGATCTTGATCGCATTTGTTGTTGCATTTAAATGCTTTAGCTAGAGAGTTTTTTGTTTGTTGCATTTAACTGTTGTATGAACTTTATGTATTGTATTAATTTGTTGTTTTCGGTGTTGCGTATTGAAGATGAGCCGGCAATGTATGTACAATGACCAATGCTCTCCTGAGTTCATTATGGCATGCAAACTTTTCTGCTTGCGGCTGAGGCAAACAAGCAGGCGGATGGTTTTATGCCTTGTCCATGTGCTGGTTGTAAGAATGGATTAAATTACTCTAAGTCAAGAACCATTCATGTTCACCTGTTTAAGTCCGGTTTTGTGCCGCACTATAATGTTTGGACCAAGCACGGAGAAAGAGGGGTTATGATGGAAGACAATGATGAAGAAGAGGACGAAGACAGCTATCCTGGCCATGGGTTCCTGAATACGATGATACAACAATGGGGGAAGAAGCTGAGCCGGTAATGCAGGAAGAAGCTGAGCCGGCAACGTGGGAAGAAGCTGAAGAAGAGGCATCAGATGAGCCCGTTGATGATCTAGGTCGAGCCATTGCCGATGCAAAGAGAAACCGCGCAAGTGATTTGGAGAAGAAGAAGTTGCAGCGCATGTTAGAGGATCACAAAAAATTGTTGTACCCGAATTGCGTGAGGTGACAAGAAAAAGCTGGGCACCACTTTGGAATTGCTGCAATGGAAGGCGAGAATGGTGTATCGACAAGGGATTTGGAAAGTTCTTGGTAATGATAAAGGATATGCTTCAAAGGACAACGAATTGCCCGAGCGTACAAAGCAAAGAAGGTTGTCGCCCTCTAGGGTTAGAGGTGCGAGAAGATACATGCATGCCCTAATGATTGCATCCTCTACCGGTGAGTACGAGGATTTGAGCGCTTGCCGGTATGCGGTGCATTGCGCTATAAGATCAGCCGCGATGACCTGGTGATGTCGGCGAGCGCCCAGAAGAAGATTCCTGCCAAGGTGATGTGGTATGCTCCTATAATACCACGGTTGAAACGTTGTTCCAAAACAAAGAGCATGCCAAGGCGATGTGATGGCACGAAGAAGACCGTAAGAAAGGCGGAAAGTTGAGAGTACCCGTGACGGGTTGTAGTGGAGAAAAATCGGCGGGAAATGCGGGAAGGAGTTTGCGGATGATGCAAGGACCGTATGGTTTGGTCTAAGCGAGATGGCATTAATCCTTTTGGGGAGCAGAGCAGCAACCATAGCACCTGGCCTGTGACTCTATGTTTGTATAACCTTCCTCCTTGGTTGTGCATGAAGCGGAAGTTCATTATGATGCGGTGCTCATCCAAGGCCCTAAGCAACCCGCAGCGACATTGATGTGTACCTAAGGCCATTAGTTGAAGAACTCTTACAAGCGTGGAATGGAACAGGTGTACATGCGTGTGATGAGCACATGGGGAAGAATTTGACCTAAAGGCGTTGCTGTTCGTGACCATCAATGATTGGCCTGCTCTCGGTAACCTTCGGAGACAGACAAACAAGGGATACCGCGATGCACGCACTATTTGGGCGATACCAACAGTATATATTTGGCTAATTGTAAGAAGAATGTGTACCAGGACATCGTCGATTTCTTCCGAGCAGGCATCCCTAAGAAAGAAAGGCAAGCATTTCAAAGGTGATGTGGATCACCGGACGAAGCCTCGCCACCGTACTGGTGCTGATGTACATGATATGGTCAAGGATTTGAAGGTGGTCTTTGCAAAGGGTCCTGGTGGACAACCTGTTCCGAATGACGCTGACGGACGCGCACCCATGTGGAAGAAGAAATCTATATTTTGGGACCTGCCCTATTGGAAAGACCTAGAGGTCCGCTCCGCAATCGACGTGATGCACGTGACGAAGAATCTTTGTGTGACCCTGCTTGGCTTCTTGGGCGTGTATGGGAAGACAAAAGATACACCTGAGGCACGGGAGGACCAGCAACGTATGCACGGAAAAAACGGCATACATCAGGTTCATGCAAGCTACGCTCTTACCAAAGAAGAGAACGAAATCTTCTTTGAATGCCTGCTCAATATTAAGGTACCATCTGGCTTCTCGTCTAATATAAAGGGAATAATAAACATGGCAGAGAAAAAGTTCTAGAACCTAAAGTCTCATGACTGCCACGTGATTATGACGCAACTACTTCCGGTTGCATTGAGGGGGCTTCTACCAGAAAACGTTCGATTAGCCATTGTGAAGCTATGTGCATTTCTCAATGCAATCTCTCAGAAGGTAATTGATCCAGAAATCATACCAAGGTTAGAGAATGATTTGGTGCAATGTCTTGTCGCTTTGAGTTGGTGTTCCCACCATCCTTCTTCAACATCATGGCCTTGCGTCCTAGTTCACCTATGCAAAGAGATTAACATTTTGGGTCCTGTATTTCTACACAATATGTTCCCCTTTGAGAGGTTCATGGAGTCTTAATGAAATATGTTCATAACCGTGCTAGGCCGAAGGAAGCATCTCCAAGGGCCATGAAAATGAGGAGGTCATTGAGTTTTGTATTGACTTTATTCTGACCTTAAGCCAATTGGTGTTCTGAATCGCGGCATTAGGGCAGATTGGATGGAAAAGGCACGCTAGGAGGGGAACAAATAATATGTATGGATGGACATTCTCTCACTTAAGCACACTACACAGTTCTACAGAATTCCGCCTTGGTGGCTCCGTATATGGATGAACACAAGAATTTGCTACGCTCCAAACACCGGAGCGGTCGATGACTGGATTACACGTGAACAAACCAGGAGTTTCGCCACTGGTTGCGAACACGTACCATGCATGACACCTCTATTGAAGATGACCTGTACTTGCTGTCCCAGTTACCATCTTGAATATAATGACTTTCAAAGTGCGAGATAAATGGTAATACATTTTACACGATCGCCCAAGATAAGAAGAGCACCAACCCAAACAGTGGTGTCCGCTTTGATGCAGAAACCAAGACGGGAAAGGAAACATATTATGGTTATATACAGGACATATGGGAACTTGACTATCGACGTGGTTTGAAGGTCCCTTTGTTTGGGTGCAAATGGGTCAATATGACACGAGGCGGGGTAACGGAAGACCCTCAGTACGGAATGACAACAGTGGATCTCAACAATCTTGCGTATGCAGACCAACCATTCGTCCTAGCCAATGATGTGGCACAGGTTTTCTATGTGAAGGACATGTCTACCAAGCCAAGAAAAAGAAAAGATAAGGAAGCGAATGCATCGTACGATGAGCCAAAGCGGCACATAGTTCTTTCTGGGAAGAGAAACATTGTGGGAGTGGATGACAAGACAGACATGTCGGAAGATTATGAAAAGTTTGATGAAATTGCTCCATTCACAAAGTGAATATTGACCCGAGCATGCCGTTAAATGATGAAGATTTTCCATGGTTACTGGTAGCAAGGGACACACTTGAAGAAAAGTTTCACACCCAAAGATCTGGGATGTGATCGGCTTCACTATCATCACTTTCTTACGTGTTTCACACCCGTGAGGGAATCTCTGTAATAGTTAGGGTAGTTATGTGTTTTGGCATTTGAAGCGCCAAGAAATTTTATGTGCAAACAAATTCTTGCATGCCTTTACTGATTTTTAAAGTTAAGTTATTCACAAACTAGTGATTCACCCTAATTTCAAATAATTCAAAATTTAAACTATTCAAATTTGAAATCTACGGGCACTAACAGAAAGTTTGTAATTTTTTGTACCTAAAGTTTGTAATTTTTGTACCTAAAGCAAAAATATTCACAAAGAAACTCTAAATACACTTCAAGTTTGGTTCCCAAAAACATTTTCGGACTCTTTATATATAAGAGTAGAAAGAGAGAGAAGAGATCCCAAAAATAAATAAAGCAACTTCCCCCTACGCCGTGTCGACTACCATCGCGAGACCGCAAGTACCACGACAACCCGAAGGGCCGGACCCGTCAAGTACCTCTTGAAAGCGAGCGTGAAACACTACTTCCTCTACTTCCCTCGGCGACCCGTGAGCGACTACTTCCCTCGGCGATCATCGCGAGCGTCTACTTCCATCTACTTCCCTCGAAACTTCGACCCGTCCCGTTTGAGCGTTCGAAGGTATAACCCGTGGCGACCGCCGTGATCGAATCATCCTTGCGATGCCCTCTTTTGCCATGCCAAATAAACCTCTAGCCATGTTTAATAACATTTAATATTGTTGTGTCCCTAATCGAGAGAGAACTAAATAAGTGATGTGGTGTTTTATCAAAATGCATATTGAGCTCCACTAAAAGCATATTGCCATGCCATGCCTCTTTAAACGGACATGCATCATACTTGTTTGGGCCATGTTTATGTGATGGTTGTTTACTAGTTAGCGGCGTTCTGTGAGGATTCATCGACCTCGTCCGTTTGTCTTCTTCGACTAGAAACCCAACTTGCTGTTGTTGGGCCGATGCCTACCACTTGCTATATCATGCCTTCCCATATTGATGCAAGCCTCTAACCATCCTTTCCTAGCAAACCGTTGTTTGGCTATGTTAAGCCCTCTTATAGCGTTGTTAGTTGCGGTGAAGATGAAGTTTGTTCCTTGTTGGAACATGGAGATGTTGTTCCTTGTTGGAACATGTTTACTTATGGGGATATCACAATATATCATAATGCATCTATAACATGTAGGCCCAGATTTATGGGAGGCCTGCTTTGGAGAGGTGCTCGAGGGAGAGCTACTACACGGGGGTTATAAGACGAGATATGTGCAGCTCCTATCAGATTTGTCGGCACATCCGGCGCTTTGCTGGTCCTCGGCTAGCGAGGTGGGACTAAACTAAGTTGGGACACCCTGCGGGTTTTGAACTTTGAAAGCCGTGCCCGCGGTTATGTGGCAGATGGGAATTTGTTAATGTCGGTTGTAGAAAACCGAAGTTGATACTTCCAAACCAGTTTGCGGTGCCGATGAAACCGTGCGGGTGATGCACCTGAGCTCAAGGAGGAGCTCGATGAAGACTTTGTGCATTGTGTTGTTTCGTTTCAGCTGATCAGTAGTGGAGCCCAGTTGGGACGATCGGGGATCTGTGTAGCATTTGGGGTAGTCTTCTTTTATTTTGGTTCCGTAGTCGGACCTTGATTGTATCTGTATGATGTAATGTTTTACTCATGTATTGTGTGAAGTGGCGATTGTAAGCCAACTATGTATCCCTTTCCTTATGTATTACATGGGTTGTGTGAAGATTACCTCACTTGCGACATTGCTTTCAATGCGGTTATGCCTCTAAGTCGTGCTTCGACCGTGGGAGATATAGCCGCATCGAGGCGTTCAAGTTGGTAATCGAGCCTTCCCGACTTAGGAGCCCCTACTTGATTGTTTCTGGCGTTGTTGAGTCTAGAATGGAAAATGTTTTGAGTCTTAGGATTATATATATCGAGAGTAGGATTCTTTTTACTCCTCGGTCCTTAAATCGCTCTGGTGAGGTATCTGGCGTAGAGTTTTGACTTTTCTTTCCTCAAATTTCACTAAATTTTTTTTAGGATCACGCGGGTATCTTGGAATCGTTCGATGGTTTTGTGATGAGAACATTGTTCTTGGTGCCTCGACATTTAGGGGTTGTGGCGGTGTCCCGGGAGTTGAGCTCCGAGGTGTTGTCGTCACAATTTTATCGTTGCGATTCTGGAATACTGAGTTTTACCGACATCGAAATCTCTTTTGTGCAGTTGTTGGTGAGATAACCTGATAGCCCGATCTTGTGGCGAAAAGGGAATATTGCCATGACTTGTATAACGGATGTTTTTGAAGGTCGAGGTACACGATTTCGAGGATTTCTTGGTTATGTGTTGAAGGATGGATACAGCTGGATCTAGGTATTGTTAGTTTGGGTGATATATTTTGTGTCCCTGTATCCCCAACACCAGATTGCATAACCAGAAAGTTTGTGGCACCATTTTACCGGATTCGTTGCCGTGGCACCATTTTCGGATTCGTTGCCGTGGCACCCCTTTCTTCCACCACGGTGACACAATGCTTCATATCATGTTCTTGTCAACAATTTCATAATATTGCATAAAACTTGCACTTGTCATCCGCATCATGATAACAACATTAATATGTTTATAATTGTTGTTTGCTTTAATTTGCTTAAATGCCATGCTAAAATGATTTATTTCATAACTCAATAACCGTAGCTCCATTTTAAAAATATTATATATGTAAATGGGGTGGAAAATGCCTAGTTTAACATGGTAGCTTTACCTTGCTTGTTTAACAACTCTAAAATATGCTTTAGGTCAGATCTGTACCGAATCCATAATATGCATATGAGGATTTTTCCGGAATTGTTGTTGTTGTTTCCGGCCTCATTTAAACTTGCCTAGTTAGGTAGTTTTGTTGTGCTTCACCTCTAGCCATGTTTAATAACATTTAATATTGTTGTGTCCCTAATCGAGAGAGAACTAAATAAGTGATGTTGTGTTTTATCAATATGCAACCCGTTGCATATTGAGCTCCACTTAATTTGTAGGATTGTTTGTGCATATTGCCATGCCATGCCTCTTTAAACCGGACATGCATCATACTTGTTTGTGCATCATGCCATGTTTATGTGATGGTTGTTTACTATGTTGTTTGTTTGTTTCCGGTCTGCTTTTCTCGTTAGCTTCGGTTCCGTTCCGGAGTTGTGAGGATTCGTTCGACCTCGTCCGTTTGTCTTCTTCATGGACTCGTTCTTCTTCCTTGCGGGATTTCAGGCAAGATGACCATACCCTCGAAATCACTTCTATCTTTGCTTGCTAGTTGCTCGCTCTTTTGCTATGCCTATGCTACGATGCCTACCACTTGCTATATCATGCCTTCCCATATTGCCGTGTCAAGCCTCTAACCATCCTTTCCTAGCAAACCGTTGTTTGGCTATGTTACCGCTTTGCTCAGCCCCTCTTATAGCGTTGTTAGTTGCAGGTGAAGATGAAGTTTGTTCCTTGTTGGAACATGGAGATGTTGTTCCTTGTTGGAACATGTTTACTTATGGGGATATCACAATATATCTTATTTTAACTAACGCATCTATATACTTGGTAAAGGGTGGAAGGCTCGGCCTTATGCCTGGTGTTTTGTTCCACTCTTGCCGCCCTAGTTTCCGTCATATCGGTATTATGTTCCCGGATTTTGCGTCCCTAACGCGGTCGGGTGATTTATGGGACCCCCTTGACAGTTCGCTTTGAATAAGACTTTTCCAGCAAGGCCCAACATTGGTTTTACCATTTGCCTCACCTATGCCCTTTTTCCCTTGGGTTTCCGGAGCCCGAGGGTCATCTTTATTTAGCCCCCGGACGGTGCTCCTTGAGTGCTGGCCCGAACTAGAACCCTGTGCAGCGCCCCTCAAGGCAACTTGAGGTTTGGTTTTAGTTATACGGACTGCTCATCCAGTGTGCCACGAGACCGAGATATGTGCAGCTCCTATCAGATTTGTCGGCACATCCGGCGGCTTTGCTGGTCTTGTTTTATTGCTGTGAAATGTCTTGTGGCAGGATTCGAGACTGATCGGGTCTTCCGGGAGAAGGAATATCCTTCGTTGATCGCGAGAGCTTATCATGGGTTAAGTTGGGACACCCTGCAGGGTTTTGAACTTTGAAAGCCGTGCCAGCGGTTATGTGGCAGATGGGAATTTGTTAATGTCGGTTGTAGAAAACCGAAGTTGATCTTAATTAAAATACACCAACCGTGTGCGTAACCGTGAGTGTCTCTTTTCGGGGTTGATCGAGAGGAGAACACGGTTTCTGGGTTATGTCTGACGTAAGTAGGAGTTCAGGATCACTTCTTGATCATAGTTGTTCGACCGTGCTTTGCCTCCTCTTCTCGCTCTCTTTTGCGTATGTTAGCCACCATATATGCTAGTCGCTTGCTGCAGCTCCACCTCACTACCCTGTCCTACCTTTAAGCTTAAATAGTCTTGATCTCGCGGGTGTGAGATTGCTGAGTCCCCGTGACTCACAGATACTTCCCAAACCAGTTTGCAGGTGCCGATGAAACCGTGCAGGTGATGCACCTGAGCTCAAGGAGGAGCTCGATGAAGACTTTGTGCATTGTGTTGTTTCGTTTCAGCTGATCAGTAGTGGAGCCCAGTTGGGACGATCGGGGATCTGTGTAGCATTTGGGGTAGTCTTCTTTTATTTTGGTTCCGTAGTCGGACCTTGATTGTATCTGTATGATGTAATGTTTTACTCATGTATTGTGTGAAGTGGCGATTGTAAGCCAACTATGTATCCCTTTCCCTTATGTATTACATGGGTTGTGTGAAGATTACCTCACTTGCGACATTGCTTTCAATGCGGTTATGCCTCTAAGTCGTGCTTCGACACGTGGGAGATATAGCCGCATCGAGGGCGTTTCACCGCACCTGCGCCAGCGCAACCCCTTTAGTACCGGTTCATGGCACAAACGGGTACTAAAGGGGGGGCCTTTAGTACCGGTTGGAGCCACGAACCGGTACTAAAGGGGTGCGCTTCCCGCCGCTTGGCCTGGCCAAAACAGGCCTTTAGTACCGGTTGGTGGCTCCAACCGGTACTAAAGGTCCATCCTATACAACACTTCAAAAATTTCAGTTTCTCATCTGCTTCTTCTCCTCTGCCCCGTCGCCCGCCGCGCGCCCCCGTCTCCATATCCCTCTCATCGCCGCCCCGTCGCCACCCGTCCCCGTCGTCGCCGCCCCGTCGTCCCCGTCAACGTCGTCGCCGCCCCGTCGTCCCCATCAACGTCGCCGCCCGCCGATCGTCCTCGTCACCGCCGTCCCGCCCCCTCGTCACCGCCGCCCTGCTCGGCCCGCGTCGTCGCCGCCCGTCCCGTCGTCGCCGCCCGTCCCGTCCCGTCGCCGCCGCCCTGCCCCTGTCCCCAAAATCGCCATCCCTGCCGCCGCCGTCGTCGCCCGTCCCGTCGCCGCGCCGCCCCCCGTCGCCTCTCGCCTCGCCGGTGAGCACACACACATATATTTTTTTAGTTTTTTAGTTATAGAAATAGTTATAAAAAAGTTAGAAATTTTTCTTTTTTTAGTTATAGAAATAGTTAGTTATATAGCATATTTTTAGAAATGTTATAGAAATGTTAGAATTGTCAGAAATTTTTCTGTTTTTTGTTATAGAAGTAGTTATAAAAAGTTATAATTGTTAGAAATTTTTCTGTTTTTAGTTATAGATGTAGTTATAAAAAGTTAGAAATTTTTCTTTTTTTAGTTATAGAAATATTAGAAATGTTATACAAATGTTAGTTATATATATAGAAATGTTATAATTTTTTTCTGTTTTTTAGTTATAGAAATATTAGAAATGTTATAGAAATGTTAGTTATATAGCATTGTTAGAAATGTTATAGAAATGTTAGTTATATAGAAATGTTAGAAATTTTAGTTATCAAAATCCAATCATTAAAAAAATGTTACTTTTTGCGGGCATATAGCTAGTATTTGTTCTCGACGATGCCCGGCCCGCATCCTCGCCGTCGACCCGTCCATGACGACGTCCGGCTGACCCATGTCTGGGACAGGGCTCCGCCGGGATGGCACTAGGAGGTGCTGCCTGGAGGGGCGCGCCGCTTGATGAGGAACCCGGCCCCGGGTCCCGTCGTCGACCCTGATCTCGTTTGGTGGCGTTCGCGTGGGCCAGTTTCGGTGCGGAGGGAGCCGGCCCCGCCGGAGGTGGTACGTCGCCGTGTCAGGGAGGAGGACGAGCACGTCCATCACTACATGGTTGCGTTAGAGGGCGGCAGATTCTCCAATACCTGGCAGTTTCTTCAGGGATCTCACTTCAGCTATGATCCTGTGAGGGTTCCTTCTCTTTGGGTGTCCACCGCCCGCGCCGCAGGAACCATGAGTGTCCTTGATTCTTCGTAGTATTCGATCTTTATTAGCTACCGAGCTAGCGGTGATGTATTTGATATATAATATTGAGGCGATGTATTGAGATTATATATTATTTGAGACGATGTATTGAGATTATATCTATTATTCGAGACGATGTATTCAAGATTATATCTATTATTCGAGACGATGTAATTTGAATACTAAATTTTTTATATTTCTTTTGGATTAGTTAAATAAAAGCTATGGCGGACAATACCGGCGAGAGAGGAGAACAGGCCATGTTCGATATGATCGCCATCCTCGCGGGCCAGATGATGATCAGAATGAAGAAGATTATGATGGCTCCGAATTTCTAAACAACACCGGGGAGGGTGATATGATATTCGATCGCGACGACCGAATTGATGAAGTCATGAACTATGATTATGATGATGACGATGAAAATGTTGATCTCGAAACAACAATGATCGGCGAGGTATATATATTTATATAAGCAGGGATCTGGTGATCATCACATGTTTTAAATGACTTGAAGATATATTACCGAATCGATCTTTCTTCTTTCAGCCATCCGGATCGAGCAAATCTTCAGGCAACAGGACGAAACGAGGCCCGAACAAAAAGTTGAAGGAGGGCGTAAAGTACAATATCGAGGCAATCAGACCTAATGGCGAACCATTAGCGCCTAAGAAGATTGCAGACAAGTTCGTTCGTCAGTGCGGAGTTCTTGTGAAGGACCAACTCCCGATCTCCCTTCAAGAATGGAGAGAGCCAGCAAAGCCACGTCCAGATCTTACTTTTGTCGACGACAGACAAAAAGGTATGCTTTGGGATACTCTCATGGAACATTTCACCCTACCGGATCATTTCACGAAGCGGATGTGCAGAAAGTTAAGGGCGCTGCTCTTAGGAAGATGGCGGTTGCATTCAAGAACCACAAGAATCGTGAATGGGACAAGTACGTCAAGGGAGGAAGTAAGACTCCAGTATTCGAGGGAATACTAGAGAAGCAAAGTGCTCATTGGGACGATTTCATGAAATTCATGGATTCGGAATTAGCTAAGGAACGGTCGAGAATAAACAAGAAGAATGTCGAAAAAAGGATAAGTTCCATAAGCTGGGGCCAGGTGGCTACGCAGTGGCAATGCCTAAGTGGGATAAGTTTGAGAAAGAGATGGAGGATGCAGGTGTCACTCCGGTTACTAAGAGCTGGCCCCCTAGGTGCTGGACTTGGTTCTATGCGCATGGGGGGGAGTTGGAACCGAAGACAGGCAAAGTTTTGACGATGGCATGTCTGAACGGAGCCGACGATGCGATACTTGTTGCAATAGAAGAGGCTCGATCGGGGGTGTTCCAGCCCAACAGAGAGAACAAAGAGCTTACGCGTGCCCTGGGAAATCCTGAACACCCGGGAATAACACGAGGCAAGGGCGCTATTCCATGGTATGAGGGGTTTTCGGACTAGAACGCCGATTACAGAACCCGTGCGAGAAAGAAGATTGCGGAGGAGAAGAAGAGGAAGATGGAGGAGGAGCAGAGGAAGCTGGACTATGAACGCCTTCAAGGCCTAGAAGCAAGCCACACGGACTTGGCAGTCAAATTCCAGCGCCAGCAGGAGCAGATTCACTCACTTAGCCAGCAAAGGGGGTATCAGCAGCTGCAGCAGCTAGCGGATGATCCATCATTGGATAGCACCGCCCCATCCATGCCGAGAAGCAGCGTGGGTTCCGCCCCGGTCGACGCAATGCTGGATAGATACCGCGTGGATGACATCATGGAGAACACTAACTGCGAGCTACACTTCAAAATGAAGAACATATCCATGAAGGTGGTGGACGCCGTTGCTTTTTCAAATCCCCCCGAGGCAACCTTCCATTGCAACCCGATTCCAGTGGGCTATGCTTGTGTCTTGGTTGATGAGGTGGTGGACCCATATTCAGGGCTACAGCTTGACATTCCTGGAGGTGACGACGAGCACACATTGGGAGAGGCCATACATCGTGTCATCCTATGGAGAAAGGATTGCATCGTGTTTCGAAGGCCACCGACACCGCGTCACCCGACTCCTCGTCGAAGTCCGCCACCGAGTCAGCAGACTCCCGCTCCTCCAAGTCCACCAACGCGTGTGGCCACTCCTCCTCCTCCAAGTCCGACACAGCGTTAGACGTCCACTCCTCCTCCAAGTCCGACACAACTTCAGGCCACTCCTCCTCCAAGTCCGGCACAGCTTCAGGCCACTCCTCCTCGTCCAACTCAGTCACGTCAGCCGTCTCCGCCGCCTAAGCAATCGCAGAAGAGACACCCCGCAGCTATGGTGCGTAGAGGTACGAGTCGACGTAGTACAACAAGTACAGGTGGAGGCAAGCGATATAAATATGGTCCAAGCCTCACGCCTCTTCCGCAGAGGCCTTATGACAAGTCCGAGGAGGAAAACGCAGCCATATCGAAGGCCGAGGTGGAAGCCCATTTTGCACCGAAACCGCCACCGCCGCCAAGGGAGAAAGTGCCTGAGGAAACGATTGACCACTTCATTCGTATGGCTCAACCACCAGCTCCGAAGCCTGTTGACACAGACTATGAGCGCCACATCAGGAAGTTAAATCGAGCACGTCTATAGAGGGAGGCGAGCTCGAGCTCGAGCAAACAACAAGCAGCTGTCAAAAAATGCGGGAAAACCGTTCCCCAGCTGGGAGAACAGGCGGCGCAATCGATCCCCTCGCTTGTTGTGCCAACAACACGTGAGAGTACGCGCACCCAATATTATTGTGGGCAAAAAGTTTACGTTCCCGAGGTGGGCAATGTGGTAATGACTGAGGAGCATATAACACAGGCTGAAATTCTCAATATCACTGTTGGACAACTCCTCGAGATTGAGCCCATGCCTATGCTTAGAGAGGAGGAAATAAAACGGAAATATGTCCGGGGCGAACCTTTGGTCAAGCCAGACGAGTTCAAGAAGCTCCCAACGAGAATGTATGAATTGCATCAATGGTACATGGACATTACCAAGAGTTCCAATCGAGAGTCCCTCATGGTGGAAGTCAAGAAGGATCATTACTACCATCAGAAAGCTGTGGCCGTTGAGTATAATGAACTGTTTCAGTTATACAATCAATACGCACTCGACAAATCTATCATTAGTTGCTATTGTCTGTAAGTGATTTCTTTCTGTAATTTAAGTCTCAAGCTAGCTGTAGTGATCCTTTTGATCCATCATTGCCTGTAATTATCCTCACTATATTCTTTTCTGTGGTATTATGCAGGATGAAGATGTATGAAATGAAAAAAGGTGGACGCTATGGCATTCGGTTCATTGACCCAAACACCCTTAATGAATACACATGGAAAATAGATGCATATCATGAAAAGCATGTAGAGGACAGTATGCTAGAGTTCTTGAAGCGCCTCAATACAATGAAGATATACTACTTCCTTACAACTTCCAGTGAGTCACCACTGTCTTGTACTACAAATTCTCTGTTTTTGCCTACTAGCTAGCTACATGTTTTTGCTTACATATGCCCGCTTAATTAAGACATGCAAACGTGTGTGCATGCATATTTCACTGGATCTTGTGTATCATTAAAGTTGACGCCGGAACAGTTGAAATACTGGACTCACTACTCAAAATAAAAACTGACTATAACAACTTGTTTGGGATAGTCAACGGGTAATTTCAATCATAATTAACTATATATCTCGGCCTATTTAGTTCTTCATTTCCTGATATGAACTATTTAATAACCCCTGCATTCATTTTCTTTGTCGGCGGGCAGGGCTTGGGCAAGGTTCATCAGCGTCACTCCAGGCGAATGGAAAGAAAAGCTGAAATGGTTTCGACCCAAGGTAAGTAATTAAGTAGTACTAGCTAGCTAGCTAGCTAGCTGCCATCTCTTTAATTGTCATGCTTGATTAATTATTATCTGATCAAATTCCATTCTCGTAAAGGCCCTTCAGCAGGCGCAGGGGACTGATTTATGTGCATTCTGCGTTTGCAAGAACATTCGCATGATGACGTCCGAAAGGAGCAGATCTCAAAGACAGGAATGGTTACGTTTGTCATAACACTATTCACAATTTTTACACCATTATCGATATCTAGTCACACAACTAATGCACATGCATATTTTGATCTCCTTCTTAACAGTTCACAGAGGTGCGGGACAAGCTCTTAGAAACGGAGCGCGTACAAGCACTTCAAGAGGAAATAGCGGGATTTTTGCTCGACCAGGTCATATATCCGAAGGGAGAATACTATTACCCGCTACCGCCCCCATGAACCACTTCCAATTGTCATCGTTCTCCGAAGGCACCAATTAGGCTAATGCCACTGGCTCCGAAGGCAACATTGTAGGAGAAATTGTATATATAGCTATTTGTATATATATATATATATATATATATATATATATATATATATAATATATATATATATATATATATATATATATATATATATATATATATGCATAACGTGTACAATGTGTAGTATCGTAAAGTACCAGCAAACAAAAAAGAATTAAATGGAAAACACAAAATTAAATGAAAAAGAAATGATAAACCCAACCCCCCCCCACACACATTTTAATACCAGTTGGTGCCACCAACCGGTACTAAAGGGCTCCCTGCCCCCGGAGTTGGCTCGTGCCACGTGGTTGGCCTTTAGCACCGGTTCGTGCTCAACCGGTATTAAAGGGAGGGGGGCCTTTAGTGACCACAATTTAGTGCCGGTTACAGAACTAGCACTAAAGGGCCTTACGAACCGGTGCTATTGCCCGTTTCTGCACTAGTGTCAGTTACCTGCGAAGCTGGGAGCAGCCCATGGTAATTGGCCGTAATGGCCACTAAGGACCCGTCGCTGCTTAATTGGTAAAACACCCTATCAATTAGCGCCACAGATATGTCCGGATCCTCTTGGGAGGCCGGATCGAGGGACCGCTCCGAATCCTCGGGTTGTGGAGGCGGGCCGTTGATCTCCCTTACAGCCTTACGCAACTCCTGCGCTGAAATCGTAAGGTAAAATACTTAACTATGGGAATATGAAGAGGTGGGCATGAAAAGTGTTGACTTACCCAGCTCGGAGGATTGTACATGGAAAATCCGCCCTGTGGATTGACGCGGAGGAATTCCTCCTCTTCTCCCTTATACAAATCGGACATGATTTTTGCTATGGTTGAGTCCGGCCCCTTGCGGCCGCAGCGGGTGGTGTCATCCTCCCCGTTGAAATCCCACATGGGGTGGCCTCGGTATTGAAGCGGCTGCACCCCCCGCATAATGCATATTGCCATGACTTTGATCATGGTTAGTCCTGATTGAGCCAACAACTTTATCCGGCTCATCAGGTAAAGAACGTCTCTATCATCTTCCTCCTGGGGGCTCCGCGGACGCCAGCTCAGGCGTTTCTTCAGAGGAGCATTATCGAACTCGGGAAGGCCGATCCGAATAGGATCCGGAAGAGGGACGTCTTCTACATAAAACCATTCTAAAGGCCGGTCTTCAGACGCCTTCTTCGGGTTCCGGATAGATATCTGGTCCCGGTGATACGCCATACTTTGGCTCCGCCCACTTATAATATTGACCCCTTCTGAGAACGGGGTACAAGGCAGAACAGCTTCTTCCACAGTACGAAATGAGCCTCGCAACCCAAAAATAGCTCGCAAAGGGATACGAAGCCCGTGATATGCAATATGGAGGTAGAGGTAAGGCTGTGCAACTGGAGGCCGTAGAACTCCAGGAGCCCCCAGAGAAACGGATGAATTGGAAATGCGAGTCCTCTTATCAAATAAGGGACGAGACATACCCTCTCTCCCTTAGAGGGATTGGGAAGGCCCTCCGCTTGCTCTCTGCCATTGTAGGTGGCGAGCCCGGCTCGAACCGGGACCATATACGCAGTGGGGAGAAATCCCTGGGGTCTGAAGCTTCACTAGTTGGCTGTGCGGGATGGAACACCTCTCCCAATCTCCAGGCTTGGGGCTGGGGGAACGAGAGGAGGAGCTGTGTCGACCGGCCATGATGGAATGGATTGCTTCCGGGAGCGCTCCGATGAATGCTCGCTAAGGGAGGATGGTGTGGTTTGGATCTGAATCCTTGTCTCTTTAATAGACAGCTCATTTGCATAGCTAGGGGGGTAAGTGTAAAAACACCCTGGCTCTTCACATACGCTTGACACGTGGAAGGTGGCCATTATTGGGCATGGAAGCCAAGGAGCGCAGCATTTACAAGAAGCCGGACACTATTTAACAGGTATTCAGAATTTGGAGAAGAACCCGCCTTCCAATGCCAAAGAAAATCTACGCGCCGGACTCATCGTCATTAAAGCCTGGTTCGGGGGCTACTGAGGGAGTCCTGGATTAGGGGGTGTCCGGACAGCCGGACTATAACCTTTGGCCGGACTGTTGGACTATGAAGATACGAGATTGAAGACTTCGTCCCGTGTCCGGATGGGACTTTCCTTGGCGTGGAAGGCAAGCTTGGCAATACGGATATGTAGATCTCCTTCCTTGTAACCAACTCTGTATAACCCTAGCCCCCTCCGGTGTCTATATAAACCGGAGGGTTTAGTCCGTAGGACAACAACAACAATCATACCATAGGCTAGCTTCTAGGGTTTAGCCTCTCTGATCTCGTGGTAGATCTACTCTTGTACTACCCATATCATCAATATTAATCAAGCAGGAGTAGGGTTTTACCTCCATCGAGAGGGCCCGAACCTGGGTAAAAACATCGTGTCCCTTGTCTCCTGTTACCATCCACCTAGACGCACAGTTCGGGACCCACTACCCGAGATCCACCGGTTTTGACACCGACAGAGGGCGACTGGATCAATCTGCCGGCCTACGTGGCCGGCCCGCCGGCTGGGAGGCAGCCCAACTGGTCGTATCGGGCGAGGACGCTAACGCCTGAAGGAGTCGGCGCCATCGCGCGACTCCGAGTGCTGACGCAGTCGGAGGGCCTGACCGGGCCGGATTTGATGGCCGCCTTCGTGGCGCGCCGAGTGCTCCCACTCCAAGGTCGCCCTCACATGATTTGCCAGATGAGTGCACATCGGGACCCGAGTCGGATGTGTACCAAGGAGATGCCTCACGAGGAGGTAGCCTATATGGTAAACTACCTTGCGAACTGCAAGCTCAAAGAAGAGTGGCACTTCGGCAAGGAGCCGTATTCACGTGCCAACCCTCCACCCATGGTTAGTTGTTTCTTTTCTCTTTTTATTTGACTTTCTTGACTTCTTCATTGCCGAGTCCGTCTTGTCCGATCTGACCAGTCGGCTTTGGTCAGAACCCCCTCCTCCAGCCAGCAGCCGGCACCGTGGGGCTGGACCATGAATTCCTCCCCGACCGGGCGGAGAGCGGTGTTGACACCCCGACTTGGGGGCGGCGGCCCTGGAATGCGACGCCGAGGAGGAGGCGGCGAAGTGGGTGGCCCGAGACTCGGGGCCAGTCTCGAGGACTGGCTTGATGATGACGAGGAGGTCGCCCCGCACCACCAGCCAGGAGTCGGCCATCAAGGCGGCGCGAAGAAGCGCAGGGCCGGGCTGAGCATGTTCGGCAGCCGGCCGAAGAAACCCAAGGGCTCGGTCGTGGCGACCAAGCGGGACGAGGCGGCCGCAAAGGCCAACCGCTTCTGCAAGGAGGTGAAGTAGCCGCCGCTGGTCTCTGCGTAAGTGCTCCTTCCTGTCGCCTTCATTTTTTCTTTTGTTGATCTTGTATGAGTTTTTGCTTGTTTTCCCTTGGTCTAGGGCTCCCCTCTCTCTTGACAAGGTCGCAGCCACCTCCATCGTAGGGTCGGCGGAGACCTCCACCACCACTCAGCGGGTCGATCTGGCCACCGACCTTCGGGAGGCGACAGAGCGGAACGAGCGAGAAGCGCGCGAAGAGTGGGCGGCCGCCCTCCTAGAGAAGGCGGAGGCTGAGAGGCCGCCGCCCAGAAAAAACTGGCGGAGGCCGAGGCCGCCGTCGTGGCGAAGAGGCAGGCTGAAGAAGCCGCGCACCACCAATCGGCGGTTTTCGTTGTTCCTCTGAGCTCCGCGCCGCCACCTCCGGAGTTCACGGCGCAGACTGGAGAAGTCGGCGACGAGAACCCGGTAATGGAGAGGGACGGCGGCGATGCTTCTATGCCGGATGTGGTTGTGCCGCCACCTCCGCCATCTGGGAGCATACAAGGTGGACAGCCGGCGGACCCACCGGTGCCGCCGACTGAGGACGAGGTGGTGGCAGGCCTAGTTCTCCAGGTCGGCATGCCGACGCGTCGCCGTCTCGTGAAGGCGGCTTCGGCTCCGCGCCCTCTGGAGACCGGCGCTGCGAGCTCCACGATCCCGGATGCCGAGGCGACTAGCGCCGCGTCCGCTGGGTGGGTGCGGGGAGGCGGGACGGGCCCGTCGAACCGGGCGCTTTTGGACGTCCAAGCCAAGATCCGAGCCGAGGGCGAGTCCATCAAGGACTGCACCAAGGCGCATCTGGCATCGCGAGCAGCCATCCGGGTACGTGTCCTCCTTCTTTGTTTCTGTTTCTTGTTCTTCTTTGTGAGGGTGCGCCAGCGCACCCACTGGGTGTAGTCCCCGAGTTTCGGGCCGGCTGCTGAGCAGGCGGCTCGGAACTCTAATCGGCGAGTTCCAAGTACTAACAATTGTCTGAAATTTTGTCACAGGATTACCACAACCTTCGCGTGACCACCTTCAATGCCAATGTCTAGGAGCTGGCCAAGCGGACCGCCGTCTTGTCAGAAAGCCGGAGTGAGTCTTCTTCCTTCTCTGCGGGGGCGCGCTGGCGCACCGCGGGCTGTAGTCCCTGAGATTTGGGCCGACTGCCGAGCAGTCGGGCCGGATCTCCCCGACGACTATTCTTCTTTCTGTTGATGATTCCTTTCTTCGCGGGGGCGCGCTGGCGCACCCGCGGGCTGTAGTCCCAAGATTCGGGCCGACTGCTGAGCAGTCGGGCCGGATCTCCCCAGCGACCTTTCTTCCTTGTTGACGACTGATGCCTTTTTCTTCTTCTTCCGCAGAGGCCAACGCCACCCTGCAGCAGCAGCTGGGCGAGGCCTACACAGCGCTGCGTGCCAAGGAGGAGTGCAACAAGCTGGCTACGGAGCGCGATCTGCTGGTCACGCAACTGGCAGATCAGAAGGAGCTGCTCAAAAAGACTGAGAAAGAGGCGGAGGATAAGGAGACCGCCCTCCTTGCCAAATTCGCGACCGAGCACTCCTCCTGGACCGACAAGGAGGCGATGCTGGCCTCCGGCTTCCATGAGATCGAAGATCTCATCGACGGTGAGCTGTCGACTGCTAGTCGAGTCGACCTCTAGTCTTTAATCTTGTTTTTAGTTCTCTGTCTTGGCAGACTTCTTCCCTGGCCACTCGAACGCTGCCAACCAAGCTATCAATGCTGGTCGCGAAGGGCGGAGGGCGGACGGCGCAAAGATCTCCACCGACGCCCCCCGAACTCTTGATGAGCAGATCCTGAGCATCGATGCCCGCCTTTGGCCGGCTCACTGGATGCTGCACCGGCTTCAGCATGTCGGCGCCCAGGCGATTGCCGCCCTGTGGCCGGATATGCGGGCACCGCGCACCCCCAGTTGGACTGCCGACTGGCTGGAGGTAGCGGCTGGCCGCCTAGAGGCCTGGAAGGGCTCTTCGGCCCGGGCTGGAGCGCGTCGGGCCTTAGAGTTCATCAAGGCGTGGTATCCTGGGCTGAGTCTAGCCCAGCTAGCCACGTTCGGCTAGAAGCTCAGGCGAGTTGGCGGTCGTGGAAGACGTTCTTGTCAAGCGCGCGGCGTCGATCGCCGAGTACACCGACACCAGCATCTTCGTCCCAGAGCGGGCTGAGAACGGCGACGAGGCGCCGCCAGAGTGGTTCAGCTGAACCCGGACGATGGCGAGGACTCGGCGGAGGTGATTGACTCCAGTGGCGAGGAAGAAGGCGAGGCGGAGGAAGGAGGCGAAGAGGAGGCGCCAAAGGTCGGAGCGGACGGCCAGCCCCAGCTCGACCGCGCCTCTAGCAACGAGCCGTGCCCAACCGAGCCAGCTGCTGCCAGAGGCGACCAAGCGGAGATCGACCAGCCGGCCGCTCCGGCAAGTGGCACCGCCAACTCCTCCGATCCTCCGAACCCGTCTGCTACTTCCTAGGCTTGCCATTTTACCTTAGTTTTTACCTGCTTAATAGTCTCAATGAACTTGTTAATTTGCACAATTCCACCCGCGGGGTGTATCTTGAACTTCTGTTTGAAGATTCGCCAAGGGCCTTTTCTATGTAAATATTTCTCCGCGTTCCATCTCTTCTTGCCCGTTGCTCTTTGGCTTTTTCCTTTGCCGCCTTCCCTTGGTTGCCATCTTGCCAGTCGGACAGCCGCTCCATGGACTGTTGCTGGATCAAGTACTTAGCTTCTTTTGGGAAGGCAAGTACTTAGCCGTTTAGAGTTTTTTAGCAAGTTGAGTAGAAAACAGCGAGCCGGCTGCTCAAGAGTCGGTTGTAAAAGGGTGGAAGATGGCTTAAACTATGTGCATGCTTTGAGTCCTTAGCCATTTTTCATGTGGACACCCATTCTACCTTACTCCTGCCCACCATACAGTTGCTCTGCGAGCTGCGGCTTCTGACAGGAGACGGCTTAAGTGCCACACACTACTTGTCCGGCTGTAGGAAGCATTTCATAGTACAAGACGGCAAGTCCCCGGGCCGACTAGTCGAACCCGGTGCCAAGCGGCATAACAAAGAATAACATACTCGTAGGCATAATTCTTGTCATATAGATAAAAGAGGGCAGTCCCCGAGCTCTTCTCGGGGGACTCTTCGTACTTAAATACAAAAGGTAGCGTGGTACATACTGCATTAACTGTAAAATCTTCGGAGGAGATTTGCATTCCATGGCCGCTCCGTCTCTTTGCTGGAGTCGTCCCTCTTGCGTGCTCGGGGCTTCTGAGCGTCGATCAGGTAGTAGGAGTCGTTGCCCAACACTTTGCTGATGATGAAAGGGCCTTTCCAAGGTGCTGAGAGCTTGTGCTGGCCAGCTGTTCGCTGGATCATCCGGAGCACAAGGTCTCCTTCTTGGAAGATCTCGGCTTGACCTTCCGGTTGTAGTATCGGTGCATGATCTGCTGGTAGATGCTGGACCAGCTGAGTGCCAACAGCCAGCCCTCTTCCAGCAGATCGACACCGTCTTGATGTGCTTCTTCTGCTTCCTCTTTGGTGTACATGGTGACTCGAGGGGAGTCAAATTCTATGTCCGTTGGGATGACGGCTTCGGCACCATAGACAAGAAAGAAAGGCGTGAAGCCGGTTGACTTGTTTGGAGTTGTGCGGAGGCTCCAGAGGACGGCTGGTAACTCGTCAAGCCAGCAGCCGGCTGAACGCTCCAGAGGCTCGACCAGTCGAGGCTTGATTCTGACATGATGAGGCCGTTTGCTTGCTCTAGCTGGCCGTTTGACTGCGGATGGGCAACGGATGCTAAGTCCAGTCGGATGCCCTGCATCGCGCAGAAACGGGCCAAGGCACCTTTGGCAAAGTTTGTGTCATTGTCGGTGATGATGGTGTGCGGTATGCCGTACCAAATTGTGATGTCGGAGATGAAAATCGCAGCAGTCGGACCATTCAACTTCTTGATTGGTTTTGCTTCTATCCACTTGGTGAACTTGTCCACTGCGACAAGCAAGTGAGTCAAGCCGCCTTGTGCCGTCTTGAATGGTCCCACCATGTCCAGGCCCCAAACAGAAAAGGGCCAGGCAATGGGAATAGTCTTGAGTAGAAGCCGGCTGATGTGGCTTGGAGCGGAACTTCTGGCACCCTTTGCATTTTTGGACCAAGTCCTTGGCGTCTTCTAAAGCAGTCGGCCAGAAGAAACCATGGCGGAAGGCTTTGGCGACGAGTGCTCTTGAAGCCGCGTGGTGGCCACACTCGCCTTGATGGATATCTTTGAGAATTGCTTGGCCTTGCTCCTGCTCCATGCAGCGCTGGTAGACGCCAGTGACACTGCGCCTTACAAGCTCTCTGTTGACTATGGTGTAGGCTGCTGCCCGGTGTTGCACTTGCCAAGCCAGGATCTCATCAGTTCGCAGCTCTTTGATCACCAGGAATTTGAGGATGGGCTAGGCCCATGAAGATGCTGCAATTTCTGCAACTGTCAGGACTGCGACTTGGACGAGGGCGGCTGGGCCGGGAGGCGGCGGGTTGGAGTCGGCAGCCGCTTGCTGTGTCGATGAAGTCCCCGGGCCGATTGGTGCTGTCCCCGGACCGATTGGCGTAGTCCCCGGGCCGGGTTCTGAAGTCTCCGAGCTGACCGCTGCAGTCCCCGGGCCGGGTTCTGAAGTCCCCGGGCCGGGTGCGACTATCACGACCCCCACGCCGCCTGCCAAAATACTCGTGCCATCTGCTGGGGCTCTCGAGTCAGATCCGACTGCTTCAGGAGGAGCCGACACGAAGATATAGTCTGACTCTGGTGATGGCTTGACCGACGGCTTGAGGAGGTGCTGAAGGGCGACGGCGGACGTTATTGCTTGACGGGTAGAGCCGATTCATGCCAAGGCATCTGCTTGCTCGTTGTCATTCCTTGGAACATGGAAAAACTCGCACCCTTCAAAATATCCACTGAGTAGCTGTACAAGGAAGCGGTAGCTCGCCATGTTTGCGTCTTTGGCGTCCCAGTCGCCGGACGACTGCTGGACCACCAAGTCGGAGTCCCCATAGCACAGGATCCGGCGAATGCCGAGTTCTTTGGCAAGCCGGAGCCCGTGAATGAGTGCCTCGTATTCGGCGACGTTGTTGGAGGCGGCAAAATGGATTTGCAGCACATATTTGAGCATGTCTCCTTTGGGAGAGGTGAGGACGATGCCGGCTCCCAAGCCGGTACGCATCTTGGAGCCGTCAAAATGCATTCGCCAATTGGTGGAGTCGGGCGCTGGCGGCAGATACTGGGTCTCGGCCTAGTCGACGAGGAAGTCGGCTAGCACTTGTGACTTGATGGCGGTGTGAGGCTGGTAGTAGATGGTGTAGGGGGCCAAATCTATGGCCCATTTGGCCACTCTGCCCGAAGTGTCTCGGCTCCCGATGATCTCGGCCAGTGGAGTCGTGCAGACTACAGTGATTGGATGCTCTTGAAAGTAAGGCTTCAATTTCTTGGCGGCAAAGTGCTCACCGTAGCACATCTTCTGGTAGTGGGGGTAGTTTTGCTTGGAGGTCGGCAGTACCTCACTCAAATAATATACCGGTCTCTAGACTGGTAGTGCCTTGCCTTCCTCCTTGTGCTCTATCACGATGACTATGCTGACTACTCGGCTGGTGGCGGCGATGTAGAGGAGCATGGGTTCCTTAGGAGTCGGAGCCGCCAGGACAGGTGGAGTAGTCAACATCTTCTTCAGTTGGAGAAAAGCTTTGTCCACCTTGTGGTTCCACTCGAAAAAAGTGGTCTTCTTCATGAGTTGGTATAGGGGGAGAGCCTTCTCGCCCAGCCGACTGATGAATCGGCTGATGGATGCCAAACAGCCGGTGAACTTTTGTACGTCGAGCAGTCGGCTGGGTACTTCCATCCTCTCAATGGCCTTGATCTTCACAGGGTTGCACTCTATGCCGCGTTCAGAGACCAGGAAACCAAGAAGCTGGCTGGCTGGTACTCCGAAGACACATTTCTCTGGGTTGAGCTTGATTTGAAATCAGCGCAAGTTCTCAAAGGTCTCCTTGAGGTCTTCCGCAGCAGCATTCCATGCTTCTCCGTCTTCACCAACACATCGTCCATGTAAACGTGGGCGTTTCTGCTGAGTTGCTTGAGGAGGCACTTCTGCATGCAGCGTTGAAAGGTGGCGCTGGCATTCCACAAGCCAAACATCATGGTCACGTAGCAGAAGGCTCCAAATGGCGTGATGAAGGCGGTTTTTAGTCTGTCGGCCGGGTTCAACTTGATCTGGTGATATCCTGAATATGCATCTAAGAAACTCAACAGCTTGCATCCGGCTTTGGAGTCTATCACTTGGTCGATTCTTGGCAAAGCGAACGGGTCCTTGGGGCATGCTTTGTTGAGGCTAGTGTAGTCAATACACATTCGCCACTGCTTGTTCTTCTTCAGTACCAGGACCGGGTTGGCTAGCCACTCTGGAAAGAACACCTCCATGATGAAGCCGGCTGCCAGCAGCCGGGCTATCTCTTCTCCAACAACTCTTCTTTTCTCTTCTGATAGGCGGCGCAAGGTATGCCTGACTAGCTTGGCATCAGACCGGACATGTAATTTGTGCTCGGCTAAATCCGTCGGGACACCTGGCATGTCTTTGGGGGACCATGCGAAGATGTCCCGATTCTCACGGAGGAAATCGACGAGCTCTCCTTCCTATTTGCTGTCGAGGTTTGTACCTACGACAGCGTACCTCTCCGGGTGCTCCGGGTCCAAGGGTATCTTCTTCGTTTCTTTGGCCGGTTTGAACGAGCCCTCAACTTCCGACTCCTTGGGATCGGGCGATATCTCCGACTGCTTGCTTGCCATCGCCACAACCCGGTCAAGGAGCCGCTTCTCAGCTGCAACCACGAGGGACTCGGACAGCCAACTGCTCTCTGCTGCGCACGCGGACGACTTCTTGTAGTTGTCGGCTATGGTCAGAATCCCCTTGGAACTTGGCATCTTCATCTTGAGGTAGGCATAGTGGGGGAAAGCCATGAACTTGGCCAAGGCAGGCCGGCCAAGTAACGCATGGTATGGGCTCTCAAGGTCCACCACCTCAAACCAAACTGACTCTCGGCGAAGTGGTCTTTGTCTCCAAAGAGGACGTCAATCAGAATCTTTCCGATTGGTGAGCAGGAAAGGCCAGGAACTACGCCATGGAATACTGTCCGGCTGGACTAAAGCTGCCTCTGCCTGATTCCTAATTTCTCCATGGTATCCTTTGATACGTCTCCAACGTATCTATAATTTTTGATTGCTCCATTCTATATTATCTACTGTTTCGGGCAATATTGGGCTTTATTATCCATGTATATATTATTTTTGGGACTAATCTATTCACCGGAGGCCCAGCCCAGATTTGCTTTTTTTTTTGCCTATTTCAGTGTTTTGAAGAAAAAGAATATCAAACGGAGTCGAAACAGAACGAAATGAACTCGAGAAGTTATTTTTGGAAGGAAAGCTACCGGATGGACTTGGACCCCATGTCAGGAGAGAAGGGAGGTGCCCACGAGGGTGGGGGGAGCGCCCCCCTGCCTCGTGGGGCCCCTGAAGCTCCACCGACGTACTTCCTGCACCCATATATACCTATGTATCCTAAAACTTCCAGAACGGAGATTAGATCCGGAGTTCCGCCGCCGCAAGCCTCTGTAGCCACCAAAAACCAATCGGGACCCTGTTCCGGCACCCTGCCGGAGGGGGAACCCTTACCGGTGGCCATCTTCATCATCCCGGCACTCTCCATGACGAGGAGGGACTAGTTCACCCTCGGGGCTGAGGGTATGTACCAATAGCTATGTGTTTGATCTCTCTCTCTCTCGTGTTCTTGATTTGGCACGACCTTGATGTATCGTGAGCTTTGCTATTATAGTTGGATCTTATGTTTCTTCTCCCCCTCTACTCTCTTGTAATGGATTGAGTTTTCCCCTTGAAGTAATTTATCGGATTGAGTCTTTAAAGATTTGAGAACACTTGATGTATGTCTTGCCGTGCGTATCTGTGGTAACAATGGGATATCACGTGATTCACTAGATGTATGTTGTAGTGATCAACTTGCGGGTTCCACCCTGATTCTCCGGTAGAAACTTTGGGGCACTCTTTGAGGTTCTATGTGTTGGTTTGAATAGATGAATCTGAGATTGTGTGATGCACATCGTATAATCATACCCACGGATACTTGAGGTGACATTGGAGTATCTAGGTGACATTAGGGTTTTGGTTGATTTGTGTCTTAAGGTGTTATTCTAGTACGAACTCTAGGGCTGTTTGTGACACTTATAGGAATAGCCCAACGGATTGATTGGAAAAGAATAACTTTGAGGTGGTTTTGTACCCTACCATAATCTCTTCGTTTGTTCTCCTCTATTAGTGACTTTGGATTGACTCTTTGTTGCATGTTGAGGGATAGTTATATGATCCAATTATGTTATTATTGTTGAGAGAACTTGCACTAGTGAAAGTATGAACCCTAGGCCTTGTTTCCTACCATTGCAATACCGTTTACGCTCACTTTTATCTTTAGTTACCTTGCTGTTTTTATATTTTCAGATTACAAAAACCGATATCTACCATCCATATTGCACTTGTATCACCATCTCTTCGCCAAACTAGTGCACCTATACAATTTACCATTGTATTGGGTGTGTTGGGGACACAAGAGACTCTTTGTTATTTGGTTGCAGGGTTGCTTGAGAGAGACCATCTTCATCCTACGCCTCCTACGGATTGATAAACCTTAGGTCATCCACTTGAGGGAAATTTGCTACTGTCCTACAAACCTCTGCACTTGGAGGCCCAACAACGTCTACAAGAAGAAGGTTGTGTAGTAGACATCAAGCTCTTTTCTGGCGCTGTTGCCGGGGAGGCTAGGTAAGTGAAGGTATATCTTTAGATCTTGCAATCGAATCATTTTGTTTCTTGTTTTAGCACTAGTTAGTTTATAAAACAAAATTATAAAAAAATGAAATTGAGTTTAGCTCATACGCTTCATCTTTTTAATATCTTTCGTGAGAATGATGGAAAGGAAAATTGTGCCAAGGTATTAGAAGAAGAATGCATTAAATTGTTTGGCACTAAATCTTTGAATGATGAGCATGATTGCAATGTTGTTAGTATGAACTCCTTGAATATCCATAGTACTAATGATGATTGCACTAGTTATGATGAAAATGCCTCCTATAAACATGTCAATTTTTGTGGAGTGCATTGGGTTTGTAAGTACACACCAAATAGGGAAAATAGATATTGCAAGAGGCATAAGTACTTAGAAACCAAATCGTTGCAAGAAGAGCTAGATGAATGTGCTGAAAATTTATTTTTTCTTAGCCCTACTTGTGAACTTTGCAATGAACGTGATCACTTTAGTACCCAATGCAAATTGTTTCATGATCGTATCGTGTCCAAAAATTGTGATGACTTGATTTCTCTTGCACATCATAATGAACTTAGTTTGCTCTTGGGTTATGAAGAAATTAAACGTAGAATTAATGATATTCCAAAATTTGTCCTTGATAAAGTTCTTCATTTTGATCTAGAGAAAATTTATATGTATTGTGTGGTGAATTGTATTGAAAATCCTAACATTGCCAATTACATTAAGAAAAGAAAACAAATAGAGGATGAAGAGAATACTAATGAAAGGGAAGAGACTTCCCAATATCCTCCTATTATTTCTTATGATGAATCAGGTAATGAGGAGGAGCCTTCAATTCAACCAATCTCATTAATAAGGAGCTCCAAAAAGAGGATTGAACCCACACATGATGTGGTGAAGAAGAACAAAATAAAAAGGAAGAGAGGTAAAAAGGTATCTCTCCCAAATAAAGTTGCTCCTATTATTATTGTGCCTCATGTAAATGAAGATGATACACTTGATGATGATCTCGTTATGCCTATTGCTTGTTGTGATGATTATGATTGGGAAGATAATGATACTTCTTATGATCTTGAAAATCTTTTTGGCACTTGCACATAATAATTGCTATACTATTGGTGCTATCTATACTATTAATGATGAGAGTGATTATGCTTATGATATGAAAAGGCCCATGCTTGGGGAAGATATGTTTGATAAGGATGACATATTTGAGAATATATTTTCTGTAATTAATGTTTGTCCCAAGCTTGGGGATGCTATGTTTAATAATGATAATATTTTTAGCCTCCCAAGTTTTGATATGCAAAGTTGTTATGATGATAGCATGCCTTCTACCTATGATGAATATATTGATGAAAGTGGGTTTGGAAGAGTGTCAACTTTAGGAAGTAGTGATCCCACAATATTTGAGGATGTTGAATCTTATAATATTTATGAAAGTGGATTTGGAGAGGTCATGACTTTATTTAGTGATGTACCCACAATTTCGGAAGAGGTTTCAATCGATTATGATGAGAACAAAGTTGCTACTTATGATGATTATTGTGATAAAACTTATGCTATAAAGAGTAGTGATGATTATATTTATAAAACTTGTCATGATTATGAGTACCCTTTCTCTGAACATTACTCTTTTAATGTGGAAACAATTTATTGTATTCAAGTCTCTTATGATACTCCCACTATTCTGAATGAGAAATTTTTTGCTTATATGGAGAGTAGTAAAATTTCTATGCTTGTAGATCATGAAAAGAATGCTTTAGGTGCTGGTTATATTGTTGAATTCATTCATTATGCTACTGAAAATTATTATGAGAGAGGATCATATGCTTCTACATAATGCAATAATATCAAGTTTCCTCTCTATGTGCTTAAAATCTTGAAGTTATGCTTGTTTTACCTTCCTATGCAAGTTGATTCTTGTTCCCATAAGTTGTTTGCTCACAAAATCCCTATGCATAGGAAGTGGTTTAGACTTAAATGTGCTAGTCATATTCTTCATGATGCTCTCTTTATGTTTCAATTCGTATCTTTTATGTGAGCATCATTGAAATCATCATGCCTAGCTAGGGGCGTTAAACGATAACGCTTGTTGGGAGGCAACCCAATTTTATTTTAGTTTATTGCTTTTTGGTTCTGTTTAGGAATAAATAATCCATCTAGCTTCTGTTTAGATGTGGTTTTATGTTTTAATTAGTGTTTGTGCCAAGTAGAACCTTTGGGAAGACTTGGGTGAAGTCTTTATGATCATGTTGTAAAAAACAAAAACTTTAGCTCTCACGAGATTAGCTAGAACGTTTTACTGGAGAGTTATATTTAGTTAATTCTTTCTGCAGATGATTACTAGACAAATTCCTCAGGTCCACCAATTTATTTTAGAATTTTTGGAGTTCCATAAGTATATGTTTGATACAGATTACTACAGACTGTTATGTTTTTGACAGATTCTGTTTTCATTGTGTTGCTTGCTTATTTTGATGAATCTATGGCTAGTAAAATAGTTTATGAACCATAGAGAAGTTGGAATACAGTAGGTTTAACACCAATATAAATAAATAATTAGTTCATTACAGTACCTTGAAGTGGTGTTTTATTTTCTTATACTAACGGAGTTTATGAGTTTTTTGTTAAGTTTTGTGTTGTGAAGTTTTCAAGTTTTGGGTAAAGATTCGATGGACTATGGAATAAGGAGTGGCAAGAGCCTAATCTTGGGGATCCCAAGGCACCCCAAGGTAATATTCAAGGATAACCAAGAGCCTAAGCTTGGGGATGCCCCGGAAGCTATCCCCTCTTTTGTCTTCGTTCATCGGTAACTTTACTTGGAGCTATATTTTTATTCACCACATGATATGTGTTTTGCTTGGAGCGTCATTTTATTTTCTTTAGCTTTGCTTGCTGTTTGAATAAAATATCAAGATCTGAAATTCTTAAAATGGGAGTCTTCACATAGTTACATATTTATTCAACTACTAATTGATCTTCACTTATATCTTTCGGAGTAGTTTGTAGTTTGCTCTAGTGCTTCACTTATATCTTTTAGAGCATGTGGTAGTTTTATTTTGAAGAAATAGATGAACTCTCATGCTTCACTTATATTATTTTGAGATTCTTAAATAGCATGGTAATTTGCTTAATAATCCTAATGTGCTTGGTATTCAAGATTTGTAGAACTTTCTTTTGAGTGTGTTGAATACTAAGAAAAGTTTGATGCTTGATAATTGTTTTGAGATATGAAGACGGTGATATTAGAGTCATGCTAGTTGAGTAGTTGTGAATTTGATAAATACTTGTGTTAAAGTTTGTGATTCCCGTAGCATGCACGTATGGTGAACCGTTATGTGATGAAGTCGGAGCATAATTTATTTATTGATTGTCTTCCTTATGAGTGGCGGTCGGGGACGAGTGATGGTATTTTTCTACCAATCTATCCCCCTAGGAGCATGCGCATAATACTTTGCTTTGATAACTTGTAGATTTTTGCAATAAGTATGTGAGTTCTTTATGACTAATGTTGAGTCCATGGATTATACGCACTCTCATCCTTCCACCATTGCTAGCCTCTCTAATACCGCGCACTTTTTGCGGTATCATACACCCACCATATACCTTCCTCAAAACAGCCACCATACCTACCTATCATGGCATTTCCATAGCCAGTCCGAGATATATTGCCATGCAACTTTCCACCGTTCCATTTATTATGACACGCTCCATCATTGTCATATTGCTTTGCATGATCATGTAGTTGACATTGTATTTGTGGCAAAGCCACCATTCATAATTCTTTCATACATGTCACTCTTGATTCATTGCATATCCCGATACACTGCCGGAGGCATCCATATAGAGTCATATTTTTTCTAAGTATCGAGTTGTAATTCTTGAGTTGTAAGTAAATAAAAGTGTGATGATCATCATTATTAGAGCATTGAACCAAGTGAGGAAAGGATGATGGAGACTACGATCCCCCCACAAGTTGGGATGAGACTCTGGACGAAAAATAAAAAAATAAAAAAGAGGCCATAAAAAAAGAGAAAAGGACCAAACAAAAAATATTTAAAAATGAGAGAAAAAGAGAGAAGGGACAATGCTACTATCCTTTTACCACACTTGTGCTTCAAAATAGCACCATGATCTTCATGATAGAGAGTCTCCTATGTTGTCACTTTCAAATACTAGTGGGAATTTTACATTATAGAACTTGGCTTGTATATTCCAATGATGGGCTTCCTCAAAATGCCCTAGGTCTTCGTGAGCAAGCGAGTTGGATGCACACCCATGTAGTTTCTTTTGTTGTTCTTTCATATACTTATAGCTCTAGTGCATCCGTTGCATGGCAATCCCTACTCACTCACATTGATATCTATTGATGGGCATCTCCATAGCCCGTTGATACGCCTAGTTGATGTGAGACTATCTTCCCACTTTTTTGTCTTCTCCACAACCACCATTCTATTCCACATATAGTGCTATATCCATGGCTCACGCTCATGTATTGCGTGAAGATTGAAAAAGTTTTGAGAATGTCAAAAGTATGAAACAATTGCTTGGCTTATCATCGGGGTTGTGCATGATTTAAATACTTTGTGTGGTGAAGATAGAGCATAGCCAGACTATATGATTTTGTAGGGATAACTTTCTTTGGCCATGTTATTTTGAGAAGACATAATTGCTTAGTTAGTATGCCTGAAGTATTATTATTTTTATGTCAATATTAAACTATTGTCTTGAATCTTTCGGATCTGAATATTCATGCCACAATTAAGAGGAATTACAATGAAATTATGCCAACTAGCATTCCACATCAAAAATTCTTTTTTATCATTTACCTACTCGAGGACGGGCAGGAATTAAGCTTGGGGATGCTTGATACGTCTCCAACGTATCTATAATTTTTGATTGCTCCATGCTATATTATCTACTGTTTCGGGAAATATTGGGCTTTATTATCCACTTTTATATTATTTTTGGGACTAATATATTAACCGAAGGCCCAGCCCAGATTTGATGTTTTTTTGCATATGTCAGTGTTTCGAAGAAAAGGAATATTAAACGGAGTCGAAACGGAACGAAATCAACTGGAGAAGTTATTTTTGGAAGGAAAGCTACCGGATGGACTTGGACCCCACGTCAGGAGAGAAGGGAGGTGCCCATGAGGGTGGGGGCGCGCCCCCTGCCTCGTGGGGCCCTCGAAGGTCCACCGACGTACTTCCTGCACCCATATATACCTATGTATCCTAAAACTTCCAGAACGGAGATTAGATCGGGAGTTTCTCCGCCGCAAGCCTCTGTAGCCAACTAAAACCAATCGGGACCCTGTTCCGGCACCCTGCCGGAGGGGGGAACCCTCACCGGTGGCCATCTTCATCATCCCGGCGCTCTCCATGATGAGGAGGGAGTAGTTCACTCTCGGGGCTGAGGGTATGTACCAGTAGCTATGTGTTTGATCTCTGTCTCTCGTGTCTTTGATTTGGCACGATCTTGATGTTTCGCGAGATTTGCTATTATAGTTGGATCTTATGTTTCTTCTCCCCCTCTACTCTCTTGTAATGGATTGAGTTTTCCCCTTGAAGTAATCTTATAAGATTGAGTCTTTAAAGATTTGAGAACACTTGATGTATGTCTTGCCATGTGTATCTGTGGTGACAATGGGATATCACGTGATTCACTTGATGTATGTTTTGGTGATCAACTTGCGAGTACCGCCCATGAACCTATGCATAGGGGTTGGCACACGTTTTCGTCATGATTCTCCGGTAGAAACTTTGGGGCACTCTTTGAGGTTCTATGTGTTGGTTTGAATAGATGAATCTGAGATTGTGTGATGCACATCGTATAATCATACCCACGGATACTTGAGGTGACATTGGAGTATCTAGGTGACATTAGGGTTTTTGTTGATTTGTGTCTTAAGGTGTTATTCTAGTACGAACTCTAGGGCTGTTTGTGACACTTATAGGAATAGCCCAACGGATTGATTGGAAAAGAATAACTTTGAGGTGGTTTTGTACCCTACCATAATCTCTTCGTTTGTTCTCCTCTATTAGTGACTTTGGATTGACTCTTTGTTGCATGTTGAGGGATAGTTATATGATCCAATTATGTTATTATTGTTGAGAGAACTTGCACTAGTGAAAGTATGAACCCTAGGCCTTGTTTCCTACCATTGCAATACTGTTTACGCTCACTTTTATCTTTAGTTACCTTGCTGTTTTTATATTTTTCAGATTACAAAAACCGATATCTACCATCCATATTGCACTTGTATCACCATCTCTTCGCCGAACTAGTGCACCTATACAATTTACCATTGTATTGGGTGTGTTGGGGACACAAGAGACTCTTTGTTATTTGGTTGCAGGGTTGCTTGAGAGAGACCATCTTGAGGGAAATTTGCTGCTGTCCTACAAACGTCTGCACTTGGAGGCCCAACAACGTCTACAAGAAGAAGGTTGTGTAGTAGACATCATCCTTGTACAGGATGATGATGCTGCTGCCGCCATCTATCTGGACTAGGGAGAAACGAGCAGCTCGCTTGTCCGTGGCAAAGGTGGCGTCCAAAACCAAAGCATAGTAGCCGGGTTTGGGCATTACTTCCGGGCAATCAGCTCTGCTCCAGCTGATGGGCTTCTCAGACCAATGCATGAATTCTGGTGTCTCTGATGCTACTGCATTCACTTCTTGCTGCTGCTGCCGCCTGCTGCGTCGATCATCGACCACGCTGGTGAACACGACATAGGCTCTATGCTCTTCTGGGTACTCGTCTTGTATCGCGCCGACTAGTCTGACCGACGGCTGCTGGGGGAGGAGGAGGCGGCTGTCCAGCAGGCGGGGGAAGCAATAGGCTGTCTCCCTTGGCGATCCTGGTGAACCAGTGGCACTTTCGAGTGGTGTGGTTGGACGGCTTCGCGCCACTATGGAATTTGTAGGGACCATCCAAAGTCTGCTCATATGAGAAAGTCGGCAACCAATTGGGCTTGCCGCCCTTCTGACGTTTGGGCGGAGGCTGCCCTTCCGGCTGCTGACCTTCGACTGTTGCCACCTGCCGGCTGGTGGAAGCCGGCTGTGGGGCTTTGTGCTTGTGGTAGTTCTGCTGTTGACACCGACTGGCGTCTCCAGCCGGGGTTCGAGGAGCCTGAGGAGCCACCTTGCCAGTCGCTTTAACTTGGATCTCTGCCTTCATGGAGCGAGTCGGCTGTGGAATATTTGTCTTCTATGATCTGCAGCTCGTCGAGGGTCTCCGGCCCATCGCAGAGAAGCTTGTGCATGAGGAGGGTGCCCTCTCGGCACCCTGCAGTGAAGTACTCAATGGCCTGCACCTCATGCACGCCCTCGCAGGAGTTACGGAGCTAGGCCCAGCACGTGAGGTAGTCGCGAGTTAACTCGTTGGGGCCTTGCACGCACAAGGAAAGCTGGCGAGGTTTGGGAGGCCGCTTGTACGTGCTGGTGAAGTTGCGGACGAAGGCATCGGTGAAGTCGACCCAACTGTTGATGCTGCGGGGCTTCAAGCTGTTCAACCATGTCCGGGCCGTGCCATGGAGCATGAGCGGAACGTACTTCATGGCAACACGCTTGTTGCCGTTTGCTATGTTGTCGGACGTGGAGTAATCAACTAGCCAGTCTTCCGGCTTCACGGAGCCGGTGTATTTGGGCGTGTCTATTGGGAGCATGAACCCTTTGGGGAAGGGCTCGTCTCGAATGCGGGGGCCGAAACACGGCGGACCCAACTCATCTTCTTCTTCAAGCGCCAGGGATCGGTGGAGACGGTCGATCCGGTGGCGGGTGTCATTCTCTCTGACTCCCTCTCGGCGGCCAAGGTGGTCGCCGAGTGTCGGGTGATCAATAGGCGGTGGGGAGACTCGCCTTTCCCTGCGAGGGGGAGGAGGCGGACAGTCGTCCCGTCGTTCCACTGCTCTTGGGCGGCCGTCTTGGTCGCGCTCGATGGTGATGCGAGTCCGGCTGCGGCTGGCAGCCGACTCCTTGTCTTTTCTTCCGTGGACGCCACCAGTCGGCATTCGAGATGTCACGCCTTGGTCTCCGCGGGGAGGCAGGTCGTCATTCTGCCGATGTGGCGCATCTGTGCGGTAGCCGGCCTTGTTTTGCTCGGCTGCCGCGTCAAGGAGTCGCTGGACGTGCTCTGTCATCAGGAGACGTTCTTCAGCCACAAACTTGTCTAGCTCGTCCGTCGCTGCCTGGGCAGCTCGGATGTTCTCCGCAGGCGTGGCGGAAG
>JAHIAM010018774.1:0-13210 GCA_021605205.1 Aegilops longissima
GAGATATTTTGGGACGGTGGCGCCTTAAAGGTGGGGTTGAATATCAAATTCCTCGGGCTATCATGTTCCTCCTTTGTGTAGGCAATTTGGCGAATTCCTAACTCCTCGGTGAACAAATTCCTCTGACGGAAGAGCTTGTCTCATCCTTTGAAAAATTTTGAAGTTAGATTTCAAAGGCTTCCTCGAAGGATTGGTAGGTGAGGATTTTGAGTTGAGCATCAAATGGAAATTTTTCCTTAGTATTTCCTCGACCCCCTTTCGATCGGTGTTTCCTATGACTCAAGAAAAAAAAAAAACTACGAAAACAAAAGTCTTCACGCTTCATATTCCTCAGGAATACCAAGTCTTAGTCACACCAATTTCTTCACTTTTTTTTTTTTTTTTTTTTTTTTTTTTTTTTTTTTTTTTTTTTTTTTTTTTTTTTTTTTTTTTTTTTTTTTTTTTTTTCCCCCCCCCCCCCCCCCCCCCCCCCCCCCCCCCCCCCCCCCCCCCCCCCCCCTTTTCTTCCTTGGATAAGATCAGTTTAAAGTTCCGTTATAAATTTCTTCTCGACAAAGGACAGTGAAGATTTGAATGAGTTTCAAATAGAGCCTTTATACAGAAGATTTGTGAATAGATTGGGTTGAGTATAGCATAGAGGGGAAGGTTCGATCACATTCCTTAGCGAAGCGACTTGAAGAAATAGCCATAAGTGAATGTTTGTAGAGGACATAAACCCATATATATATATATATATATATATATATAATATATATATATATATATATATATATATATATATATATATATATATATAACAAACGAAACAGTGAAGATTTTGCAAAGTTGAAGAATTTGAAAAACGAATTTCAAAAGCGGGAAAAACTCAAATTGAAGATTTTCAACTTTGGTGGTGGTGACACCGTATAAGAATGATGATTTCAGACACATTACAATTGTTGTAGGGTTACAGAATCAAATTCTTTATTAATTTCTTCACATAGGTGTTATTCTTCATTGATTGAAGAAAAGCGTTTCTTCATGTGTTGCATCTAAGTCATCAATTTTGCAAAAGTGTAGGATGTGTGTCCTTTTAAAGAACATTGAAGATTCTAAGATATTTAGCTCACATAACTTAAATCTCTTCTCATCAAAGCTTTGTGAAGATATCGGCTAGTGTTCTTGGTCTTCACGTGCTCGATGGAATGTAAGCCCTTCAACACATGATCACGAAGAAAATGATAGCGAATCTGAATGTGCTTCTTGGTCTTGAACTGGGTTGTGAGTAATCTTGATGGCACTCATTGTCACAGTAGAGGCACATTCTTCCGTTGATGCCGTAGTCCTTGAGTTTGCTTCATCCTGACAATTGAGCACAACAAAATAGCAACAGTATTCAGCTTCTGCGTTAGGCGGTGATCATGATTACATTTCTTGAGGACCACAGGACCAAAGATGCGTCAGGAAGTACAGATCATTGCGGTCCACGATCACCAGCATAGTCAGTCGAATATCAAATGAGATCAAAGTAGAGCCTTGGGGTCCATAATCCTAGTGTTGGTGTGTGAGCTAGATATCGAAGAATATGCTTCAACCTTATGGTGTGATTCCCGGTGTATCTTGAAATCAGGCACACATGCAAACACTAAGCATTATATCTGCCTAGATGCACATAAGTACAATAAAGAACCAATCATGGGTGGTATACCTTGATGAAGTCAATACCATTTTCATCGGTCATAGATGGCCATTTGTGGGCATAGGAATTTTACGCCTTTGCAATCTTGCATGCGAATTTCTTGAGGACATCTTTGAGGTATTTCTCGAGATATGAATATGCCATTGTGTTGTTGTGAATTTGAAGACCTAAGAAGAATTTCAACTCTCCATCATAGACATTTGATATTCTTCACTCATCATATGACAAATTCATCACTATAACGTTGGTCGATACAGCCAAAGATAATATCATCAACAAATATTTGGCACACAAACAGTTCACCATCATATGATTTAGTAAAGAGTAGGTCCAGTGAACCAAGTGTGACCATTCTTCATGAAGAATTCCTTCAATGTATCATACCATGCCCTTAGGGGCCTGTTTGAGACCATAGAGGCCTTGTTGAGTCTAAAGACTTTGTCGGATTCTTTGGATCTTCAAAACCTGGTGGTTGAGCAAAATATACTTCTTCCTCAAACTTACGATTGAGGAATGCACTTTCATCCATTTGATATAAAGTGATATTATGATGGTTAGCATAAGCAAGTAATATGAATAGCCTCAAGTCTAGCAACATGTGCAAAGTTTCATGAAATCAATTCCTTCAACCTTGTGTAGCCTTGAGCTACAAGTGGTATTATTCCTCACCACAGGCCATTTCATCTTGCTTGTTGCGGTAGATCCACTTTGTGCCAATGATATTATGCTTGCGAGGATCTGGACGTTTGACCGTTCGGACATTGTTGAGCTCGAGCTGATGTAATTCTTCTTGCATTGCTGAATCCTCGGGCTCGAAATCTTCATCTACCTTAGTGGGCTCTGTGATAGAGACAAAGCATAGTGCCCACGTTAGATAAATGTGAAGCTTTGGCGTGAGAGGACCTTCGCTTCAATGTCATCGATGATCTTGTCAACTTGCACTTCTTTTTGCAGCGAGGATGAGCTGGTTGTCGTCGATTTGATTAGCTTTTCTTGGCACCATTTCTTCAGCATTATCTTGGTTGCATCAGCTCGGCGTTCTTCGATGTCTGAATGAATTCTTGGCTGATTCTTGATAGGAATGACATCCTCGGTTGCCTTGAACGATAGATTCCTCGGTCTTCATCTAACCACGGAAGGTAGGTGCTCTCTTTGCGAGCCATTAGTTTCATCGAACCGCATCTACGGTATCAACAATCTTGTGAAGAAGCGATGTTGAAGACTACGTAGGTGTGCGAGTCCTTTCGTAACCAAGCATAAAACCTTCATGTGCTTCGGTTGCAAATTTAGTGTGATGAGGATCTCTAATCCAGCATTTAGCACGAAGACTTTGAAATAACTCACATTGGGTTTCTTGTCGTTGAGGAGTTCATAGGCGGTCTTCTTGAAGAATTTGTGAAGATATACTCTGTTGATGATGTACATAGCGGTATCAATTGCATCAATCCAAAAAGCGACTAGGCGTTTTGTATTCATCAAGCATAGTGGCCATCTCAACAAGATTACGTTCTTGCGCTCCACGAGCCATTTCTTGAGGAGTATAGGGAAGGAATAACTCATGAGTAATACCAAGTTCATCAAGATGGCATCAAGACCGAATTCTTGAACTCAGTTCCATTGTCACTCGATGTGTGGATCTTCACACCAAAGTTAGTTGAAGCCCTCGGAAAAAATCGTTTGAAGACTTCACACTTCATTTTGTAGTAACAATGTGTACCCATGTATGAGTAATCATCAACAATAACAAAGCCATAGAGATGCATCATTAGTATTGCTGAGTAATGATTAGGACCAAAGGGTCCATGTGAAGCAATTGAATGGGCGAGTAGTAGTGGTCATGATAGTCTTCGTTGGATGCTTGGCCTTGGTCATTTTCCAGCTTCACGGGCTCCACAATGATCCTTGAGGAATTTGACATTCTCAATGCCAATGACATGCTTCTTCTTAAGCGTGTGCAAATTCCTCATGCCTGCGTGACCAAGTGCATGATGCCATAGCCAGTTGAAGCTTTGCAAGTAGACACACGGCTGGTTGTGTCACATGAAAATCAACAATATAGTCTCCTCTCTAAAGCCTTGAAGACTTTGGAATTGTAGACTTCCATAATCACCTAGCGATACTTGCCAAAGATAACAATCATATCAAGATCACAAGCATTGAGGCTGACATGGGTTGTATCCTAAGGACTCAACAAGCATGACTTTGTCCATGTGTATGTCCTTAGAGATGTAACCTTACAAGACCAATACGACTTTTGCCTTTGTCGGCGAAGATAATATGCTTCAGATGTGATGGTGATAAGGAGCATCCATCAATAGATTCTTGTCACCGATCATGTGATTTGTACATCCACTATCGAGGACCCACTCATTGGCTTTGGGTTGATCATCCTGCGGATGAATTACGCAACTTCGATCTCATACTTCATCGGTGAAGAATCTGATATCAAGTTCATCGAGATGAATTTCATCGGGCAGTATAACAGATAAGTAGTATGAGGGCGTGTGAAATGAAAGATCATTTCTTAAGTGATTAACCGTCCTTTCATGCATTTTTGTGAGGCCAACAAATTCTTGAGACGTTAAAAGCAAATGCGAGACCTATTCTGAAGAGATTAGTTCCTTTTCTTCACCACCCATCTAAAGGTGGCAAAGATTCATCACTGCGAGCTCCATATGACAATGATGGCATAGAGGCCAATCCATTTCGTTTCACATAATAGGGGTTAGGGTAAGCATGAATAAGCAAGAGAAATTCTCGAGGACTTATGCATATTGGTTTGAAGAATAATGCACATATTCATAGCCCTTAGCTCTACTCTGTGAAACAGAGTTATTCTTGATGATAGTCATATGAGGGTTTGATCCTTTTGAAGGCTGTCGAACCTAGGTAAGTCTCTGAAGATTTTCGATCGGGGCTTTAGTAGATCCATTTCTTCACCTAACATATCATCACTTTTATCTAGCATGTTTTGAACCTTTTCAAAGTCCTTTGTTGTTTTCTGACAATCTTAGCAAGTTTGGTAGCTGGGCTTTAGATCTTCATCAGATTCATTTCCTAGATTCGGTATATTTAGTACCTTGGCACCTTTGCCATGAAGCAAAGGTGGGGCGTAGTCATCACTATCTTCATCAGCTTTGTTGGTGAGTTCATTTCTTGAGTTGAAGATGGACTTCTTGACAAAAGCGTGTGAGCAGACTTCGCCACAGACTCGGATTCTTGATGCCTCCTCTTCCTCATGTTCCTCGATTCAGCTTGAGTCCATTTCCTTGCCAATGAATGCGGAGCCTTCTGGGCTGCTCTTCTTGTGAGAAAAGAAGCTTTGAGGATTTTGATGATGAAGATTTGACGATTCTTCTTCTTCTTAAGCGTCATCGAGGCGTAATCCTTGTATTTTTTCTTTAATTCCTTTTCCCAGAGGACAATCTTGAATGTAGTGACCAGGTTTCTTGCATTTGTGGCAAAGTCTTCTCTTATTGTCACTAGATGAGGAATCCTTTGCTCCTTGAGGATTTTCCAAGCGACCACGTCTTGAACTTCTGGAATTTCTTCACGAGCAGTGCTAGCTCGGCTCAATTCTTGGGATATCAAGGCTACACGAGTCTTCACCTCAGATTGGAACGACCTTGGCCTTGGAGACGCGTGATTTTCCATAGCTAGAACCATAGAGATCTCTCTTTTCAGCAATTTGGAACTCGTGGTATTTAGCCTCTCGAGGATATCAGCTGGATCAAACTTAGTGACGCTCTTGTATCATTAGTGCGAGTACCAAATGAGGAATCAAGCGATCTCAACAATTTCTTCACCACCTCATGGTCGGTGATGTCGATCACCAAGCGAAAGCTCATTTGAGATGTCGGAGGCGATCATAGGTTTGTTGAACATTTTCATTGTCGAGTCTTTTGAGCGGTTGAAGAGATTTGAAGAACATCAACTCGAGAGTCACGCTGAGTTGAGACTCCTTCATTTACTGGACAGCCTGTCGGATGAGCTTAGTAGTTTCCAACACTCACTCTTCCATATTGTCCTTTGAGATGACATATGATATTCTTCGCGAGAATCAGTTGCTTGAATCTCTTCACCGGCAGCATCGGAGAAGGTGTGGTGAGGAACACCATTTCCACAACATACGAGAGATCGTTGTCAATTGCCTCAAGATGCATTCGCATCTTGTTCTTCCGATAAGGGAGTCCGTCCCATCAAGGTAGGACACCCACTGAGACCTTGATCATACTGCGGTCATAACTAAAACTCGGTGGTTAAACCAAAATCACAGAACAAGGTACCTTGCTCGATACCAATTGAAAGTCGTTATATCGACTAGAGGGGGTGAATAGGCAATTTTATGAATTCTTCAATCAGGAATTTGCGGTGAGAAATTCCTAAGTGAAGAACTACTTGCGGAATAAGTACTCGAAGTAAGCATACGAGAATCAGAACATGGTCATCATGATGAAATGAAGACAATCAAAGTCTGAAGCGTAAACCGAGGATAGCACAAGATGAAGACAAGCAGTGAAGAAATTGAGTAGAAATTGAAAGTCTTGATCAAAGTCTTCAAACACGGATATGAATGAACACTCAACACGTAATGAGGAAATGAAAGGGTTGAGGAAATAGAACCAATATGGTTGGTGAAAACAATGATTTGGTAGACCAGTTCAAGCTGTTGTCTCGGTTATAAATGGTTTGGGCGGTGAGTATTTAAACTCGAGGGCTTTGATCCGGACAGATGTTGGCACAGCTAAGGACACCAAGTCCTCACCGTATTCTCCTTGAACTAAGGTCACAGACCTCATCAATCACTTCGTGGTAAGTCTTGAGCGACTTACCTTCACAGACTTGGTCACTCGGCGATCCACAATTCCTCTTGGATGCTCTAGACCATGACATCTAACGTCTGGAAGAAGCACAGTCTTCAAATGTAACAAGCGTCGGATCCATGCGGATAATCTCTTGATGATGCTAAATCACTTTGGGTTTATGGGGGTTTGGTTTTGGTTTTTCCTCACTTTCGATGATTTTCGCTCAAAGTCCTCGGAGGATGGGTTGCTCTCAAATGACAAGTGTCAAGTTCTCTCGAGGCCAACCAACGATGGTTGTGGCTATTTATAGCCTAGGGAGCAGCCGACATGATAAGACATAAATGCCCTTCAATGATATGACCGTAAGGTGGATAAGATATTTTGGGACAGTTTAACCAACCAGCGATCAATTTGACTCTCAAATTCCTCGGGGCTATCATGTTCTTCCTCTGTGTAGGCAATCCACAACTGGCAATTCCTAACTCCTCGGTTAGAACAAATTCCTCGGCGACGGAAGAACTTTGTCTCATCTTTGAAGAAATTGGTGAAGCTGTATAGAGATTTCAAAGGCTTCACTCGAAGGATTGGTAGGTGTAGGATTTTGAGTTGAGCATCACATGGAAATTTTCCTTAGTATTTCCTCGACACCCTTTTGATGCGGTGTTTCCTATGACTCAAGAAAGAAAATGAAACTACGAAAACAAAAGTCTTCCGCTTCATGTTCCTCAAATGAATACCAAGTCTTCAAGGTCACACCAATTTCTTCACTTTCAAAGTCTTGAATATCAAAGTCTTGATGAAGAACTCCATTTTAGGGTCGACTTTCTCTGTAAATATCAAACTCCTCATAGACATATAGACTGTGTACACTCATAAACACATTAGTCCTTAACCTATAAGTCTTCAATACACCAAAATCACTAAGGGCACTAGATGCACTTACACGAACTCTCTGATTTGTTGTGTGATTATAGGGATGGTTCATTGATTGATCGGAAAGATAACTTTGGGTGGTTACGCTACCTACAACATATCATCTTATGTTCTCGCTCTTGATAAGAACTTGGAGTGATTCTTTTATGCATACGTTGAGGATGGGCATATGATTCAATTATCTGCCTTTATTAGAGGTGCACTAGTGAAAGTATGAACCCTAGGCCTTGTTTCCGGGCATTGATATACGAATTTTTCTCGCCTTTTCCTACTTGCTACCTTGCTGTTTATATTTATTCATATTATAAAACCAATTTCTATTATCCATATTACACTTGTTTCACCATCTCTTAGCGAGCAGGTGCACCTATACAATTGACAATTGTATTGGGTGTGTTGAGAGGCGTCGTCTCCAAGCGTATCTATAATTTTGATTGCTCCATGCTACTTTATCTACTGTTTTGGACTATATTGGGCTTTATCTTCCACTTTTATATTATTTTTGGGACTAACCTATTAACGGAGGCCCAACCCAGTACTGTTTTTTGCCTATTTGGATGTTAGAAAAGCGGAATATCAAGCGAGTCAAGCGGAATGAAACCTTGAAATGTGATTTTCTCATTGAGCGTGATCCGAGAGACTTGGACCCTACTCCAAGAAATGTGAGAGCGGTCACGAGGTGGGGCGCCCTCCTAAGGCGCCCACCTCGTGGGCCTGTTGCTCCACAGCGTACTCCTTCCTCCATATATACCTCGTACCCCCAAGCGATCGAGCAGGGCCAAAACCGAATTCCACCACGAAACTTCACTGTATCCACGAGATCCCATCTTGGGGCACATTAGGAGCTCATGGGAAGGCATCCACCACGGAGGCTTCTACATCAACACCATAGCCCCTCAGGTGAAGTGTGAGTAGTTTACTTTAGACCTTGGTCCATAGCTAGTAGCTAGATGGCTTCTTCTCTCTTTTTGGATCTCAATACAATGTTCTCCCCCTCTCTCGTGGAGATCTATTCGATGTAATCTTCTTTTTGCGGTGTGTTTGTTGAGACCGATGAATTGTGGGTTTATGATCCAGATTATCTATGAATAATATTTGAATCTTCTCGAATTCTTTTATGTATGATTGGTTATCTTTGCAAGTCTCTTGAATTATCCATTTGGTTTGGCCAACTAGATTGGTAGTTCTTGCAATGGGAGAAGTGCTAGCTTTGGGTTCAATCTTGCGGTGTCCTTACCCAGTGTCAGAAAGGGTTGCAAAGCACGTATTGTATTGTTGCCATCGAGGATAACAAGATGGGGTATTTATCATATTGCATGAATTTATTCCTCTACATCATGTCATCTTGCTTAAGGCGTTACTCTGTTTTTAACAATACTCTAGATGCATCTGGATAGCGGTCGATGAGTGGAGTAATAGTAGTAGATCGAGAATCGTTTGGTCTACTTGTCTTGGGCGTGATGCCTATATACATGATCATACCTAGATATACTCATAACTATGCTCAATTACATCGGTTGCTCAACATGAATTTGTTCACACAGTAGAATACTTATGCTCTTGAGAGAAGCCACTAGTGAAACCTATGGCCACGGGTCTATTCTCATCATATCAATCTCCATCAGTTTAATACTTGCTTTGTTTTTACTTTGCCTTTTACTTTTTACTTTGCATCTCTATATCAAAAATACCAAAATATTATTTATCATCTCTATCGGATCTCACTCTAAGTAAGTGACCGTGAAGGATTGACAACCCCTAATCGCGTTGGTTGCGAGGAGCTATCGTTTTGTGCTTAGTCGAGGGACTTGTCGTGGCCTCCTCTTGGATTGATACCTTGGTTCTCAAAAACTAAAGGAAATACTTACTTACTTTGCTCATCATCCTCTCCTCTTGAGAAATCCAGCGATGCTCAAGAGGTAGCAAGAAGAATTTAAGCGCCGTTGCGGGAGGCTCACATAAAACAAGTCAAGCACCATACCAAGTACCCATCACAATCCCTATCTCCGCATTACATTATTTGCCATTTGCCTCTCGTTTCCTCTCCCCACTTCACCCTTGCCGTTTATTAGCCTCTCTTTCCCAATCTCCTCCTCTTTTCCCATTGCCCTTTCTTGCTTGCCTTTTGTTTGCTCGTGTGTTGGATTGCTTGTTTGTCATGATGGCTCTACCTAAATTTGGTGATCTTCACCTTAAAAGGTTAGAGAGATCAAAACCAATGTCGGAAATTTATGGTTTTGCAATTTGAACACAATAATTTCTTTAGAAATGAGCTTAAGGAACAAAAAGGTTTTATGAGTTATATGAATAAAGAGCTCGATGATATGTCTAAAGAATTTGATGGTATAAGATCCCAAATTGCTCGTCTTGAAAAGTTGACTGCTGAAATTTCGGATATGCAAGCTACCTTAGTCAATAAGATGGCGCTAAACGAATTCCTATGAAAATCAAGATGAAGATCTAAAAAGTTATTGATGTGTCCCCATTAAATCTTTGTTTTTGCAATATGAATCTTGATGAAACTAAATATGATCTTCCCTTACCTAGAAGGAGTTCTAATAATTCAGAGTTTTAGATCTTGATGATGAAATTGCTAAAAGTGGGATTGAAAGAAATAAAAATTTAGATGTTGCAAAACCCACTATATTGGATCTCAAGGAATTTAATTATAAACTGCTCTTTAGTAGATTGTATTTCCTTGTTGCAATCCGTGCTAAATTCTCCTCATGCTTATAGTCAAAATAAGGCCTTTAGAACACATTGTTGATGCCTTGATGCAATCTTATGAAGAAAAACTTGATTTGAAAGTTTCTATCCTAGAAAGCTCTATGATGAGTGGGAACCTACTATTAAAATTAAAATTAAAGATTATGAGTTTCATGCCTTGTGGATTTGGGTGCTAGTGTCTCTACTATTCCCAAAACTTTGTGTGATTTGCTAGATTTTCGTGACTTTGATGATTGCTCTCTAAACTTGCATCTTGATTCCACTATTAAAAAGCCTATGGGAAGAATTAATGATGTTCTTATTGTTGCAAATAGGAATTATGTGCTTAGATTTTATCGTTCTTGATATAGATTGCAATCCTTCTTGCCCTATTATTCTTGGTAGACCTTTCCTTAGGGCGATTGGTGCAATTATTGATATGAAGGAAGGGAATATTAGATTCAATTTCCATTAAAGAAAGGCATGGAACACTTTCCTAGAAATAAAATAAAATTACCATATGAATCTATCATGAGAGCCACTTGTGGATTGCCTACCAAAGATGGCAATACCTAGATCTATCCTTGCTTTTATGCCTAGCTAGGGGCGTTAAGCGATAGCGCTTGTTGGGAAGGCAACCCAATTTTATTTTTAGTTTTTGTTTTTTTTCTGTTTAGGAATAAATAATCCATCTAGCCTCTGTTTAGATGTGGTTTTATGTTTTAATTAGTGTTTGTGCCAAGCTAGACCTATTGGATCTTCTTGGATGATAGTTATTTGATCTTGCTATAATTTCCAGAAACTTTGTGCTCAGTGCCCGAATTATTAAAACCACCAGAACGTGATAAAATACTGATTCAATTGCTTCTGATCAATAAACAAATTGTCTAGGTCTTCTAATTTTGGTATATTTTTTGGAGTTCCAGAAGTTTGCGTTAGTTACAGATTACTACAGACTGTTCTGTTTTTGACAGATTCTGTTTGGCGTGTGTTGTTTGCTTATTTTGATGAATCTATGGCTAGTAAAATAGTTTATAATCCATAAAGAAGTTGGAATACAGTAGGTTTAACACCAATATAAATAAATAATTAGTTCATTACAGTACTTTGAAGTAGTCTTTTGTTTTCTTTGTCTAACGGAGCTCACGAGATTTCTATTGAGTTTTGTGTTGTGAAGTTTTCAAGTTTTGGGTGAACTCTTTTGATGGATTATGGAACAAGGAGTGGCAAGAGCCTAAGCTTGGGGATGCCCATGTCACCCCCAAGATAATCCAAGGACACAAAAAAGTCAAAGCTTGGGGATGCCCCGGAAGGCATCCCTCTTTAAATCTACTTCCATCGGTAATTTACTTGGAGCTATATTTTATTCACCACATGATATGTGTTTTGCTTGGGCGTCTTGTATTATTTGTGTCTTTGCTTGTTAGTTTACAATCATCCTTGCTGTACACACCTTTTGAGAGAGCCATACATAAATTGGAATTTGATAGAATACTCTATGTGCTTCACTTATATCTTTTGAGCTTGATAGTTTTGCTCATAGTGCTTCACTTATATCTTTTGAGCTTGATAGTTTTGCTCATAGTGTTTCACTTATATCTTTTGAGTGTGATAATTTTTGCTCTAGTGCTTCACTAGATCTTTTAGAAACGGTGGTGGATTGTTTAAAGAAACTATTCATCTCTCATGCTTCACTTAGATTATTTTGAGAGTCGTTAATAGCATGGTAATTTGCTTAATATTAATATACTTGGTATTCAAGATATGTGAAACTTTCTTTTGAGTCGTTGAATACTAAGAAAAGTTTGATGCTTGATAATTGTTTTGAGATATGAAGATAGTGATATTAGAGTCATGCTAGTTGAGTAGTTGTGAATTTAAAGAATACTTGTGTTGAAGTTTGTGATTCCGTATCATGCATTATGGTGAACCGTTATGTGATGAACTCGGAGCATGATTTATTTATTGATTGTCTTCCTTATGAGTGGCGGTCGGGGACGAGTGATGGTCTTTCCTACCAATCTATCCCCTAGGAGCATCGCGTAATACTTTGCTTTGATAACTTCTAGATTTTTGCAATAAGTATATGAGTTCTTTATGACTAATGTTGAGTCCATGGATTATCGCACTTTTCCATCCTTCCACCATTGCTAGCCTCTCTAATACTACGCACTTTTAGCGGTATCATACACCCACCATATATCTTCCTCAAAACAGCCACCATACCTACCTATTATGGCATTTCCATAGCCATTCCGAGATATATTGCCATGCAACTTTCCACCGTTCCGTTTATTATGACCGCTTCATCATTGTCATATTGCTAGCATGATCATGTAGTTGACATCGTATTTGTGGCAAAGCCACCTTTCATAATTCTTTCATACAAGTCACTCTTGAATCATTGCATATCCGCTACACCATGGGAGGCATTCATATAGAGTCATATTTTGTTCTAAGAATCGAGTTGTAATTGTTGAGTTGTAAGTAAATAAAAGTGATGATCATCATTATTAGAGCATTGTCCCAATGAGGAAAGGATGATGGAGACTATGATTCCCCACAAGTCGGGATGAGACTCGGACAAAAATAAAAAGAAAGAAATGAAAAAAGCCATAAAAAAGAAAGGCCCAAATAAAAAATGAGAGAAAAAGAGAGAGGACAATGTTACTATCCTTTTACCACACTTGTGCTTCAAAGTAGCACCAAGATCTTCATGATGAGAGTCTCATTTTGTCACTTTCATATACTAGTGAATTTTTCATTATAGAACTTGGCTTGTATATTCCAATGATGGGCTTCCTCAAATGCCCTAGGTCTTCGTGAGCAAGCGAGTTGGATGCACACCACTAGTTTCTTTTGTTGAGCTTTCATATACTTATAGCTCTAGTGCATCCGTTGCATGGCAATCCCTACTCACTCACTTGATATCTATTGATGGGCATCTCATAGCCGTTGATATGCCTAGTTGATGTGAGACTATCTTCTCCCTTTTGTCTTCTCCACAACCACCATTCCACAATAGTGCTATATCCATGGCTCACGCTCATGTATTGCGTGAAGATTGAAAAAGTTTTGAAAATGTTAA
>JAHIAM010018775.1:0-10258 GCA_021605205.1 Aegilops longissima
ACTGTTTTACATACCATCCCAACTTACCAGGAGAGGACATGTTAAATAGTCCCATCCTTGCTTATCGCACAATTTGTATCGTTACGCTTTTATTTGCAGTTTCTTTTTAATAACCAATATATAGCTCTTGCTTATTATTGCATTCTTTCCCATTATATATGTTCATTTCATGACATGTTGCACCCGTACACTTTAGATGCGGCCAATACACCGAGGGCTTAAGTACCCCAAAATTATGGTGTGATAAGTCCGAACACTTTCACAAGTCGGCACCCGAACTTATAGCATTATATGCATCGGCTCTGAATCATGTCTTGGGTCAATAGTTGGGTTTGCCCGGCTCCTATGTTTTGGTACCTTCGTTCCATTATATCGGCTAAGATAGCACTAGGAGAACCACTGCGATTGTGCCCCAGTTGAGCTGGGTCGAGCACCTCGATGGAAAGCTAAAACGGCCGTCATGATAGAGAGCGATCGCTGATTCGAGAGGTTTTTGGGTCCCTAAAGACTTATGCGCTTAGGCGAGGAACCGGCATTGTCCGGCCAAAGGCGTGGATAGCGCCCGAACTTCGGTCTTCGAATACTAGGGGCTTCGCGAAATTTAAAATTATAGAATTCCATGGCTAAGTGAGTGTTCAAGCATTATAAGTCCGGTTGCCTTGTTACGTTCGTTGGCGCCTCCTCGTCGACCCAAGAATGGGAACAAGAGTGCTCAAGTTTATCCCAAACACCCGACACTTCGTGGCATGGGGTTGAAACCAGCGACTTGCCATCTCTCAAATTTGATAAGCAGCCCGCGAAGGTAATATTTTAAATTAACAAGCGTTGCTTAGCGCATATGAACAAGTTTTCAGCGTCTGAGGATAACAAATGCGAGTCTATTCAAAAGTTACATCTTTGGAGCACTCATCCGCTATCTGGCGGGCACCCTTGAGGGCGCCCTCATAGTACATTTGGGCGTGCGATGCTCCTTGCCCTTGGTGGCCCGTCCGTCACAAGCTTCTCCGCATCCAGCTTGCCCGGTGCACTTTAGCATGGGCAAGGGCCCGCAGGCACCTTCAATGTGAGCGGGCGCTTGATGACTTCAATCCATGGACGGCGTCCACCGCCGCCACTAGCCCAAAGTAGCTCCGGGCATGGCTTCCAATGGCCACAACGAACTATGAGGCCCTTCATGGCCTGTTGGCGACCTTGTGAGCTCGACCAGCTGCTTCAGCTGGTCTCTTAGGAACACCGGACGTTCGGCCTCGGCATCTTGAGACGAGAACACCTTCTCCGTCGAACACCCCTCCTTGGCGCGGTAGAATCTGGCGCATCGGACACCTCTGAGGCAGATCTGCGAATACTCTGGAGAGCTCGAATCCGGGTAATTAATAGGTAATTCAGTTTCACATGCTTGCTTTGCATAAAGAATGCCTTACCCACGCTATCTTATTTAATGATTCAGTTTCTGGAGGGCTTTTGGGCTTTGGCCTTAGCGGCTTTAGCCTTTGTCAAGAGCGGCGAGCTCGGACTCTCGAGTCTTGAGTCACGCTCAAACTCTCGTGTTTTCCACGAGCATGGAGCTCTTGCCGCTGCCACCGCTCCTCCTGCTTCTCTCGCTCGGTGCGCTCTGTGGCGCTTTGCTTTCGGCCATGGACACCTTCCTTTAAGTCGCCACCTCGTTCGTGGCCCTACAATACTACGTTATTCCTGTCATTTTTGCAACGAATCCTTTCTATAAGGTATTTCTTTAACAAGGTATTACTTACCCTCCTTGTCCTCGAGCTGCTTCTTGGCAAGGCCGACCTCGTTCTCGGACCGCTCGGCTCTTCAATGCATTGACCTCCATGATCGGTCTTGGCGAGGTCAGCAGCGCACTGCATTCCATATTGACATACTTATGTTAGATTCCTGCGTATATATTTTTAGATCCTTAATGCGGCTTTTCTTTCCGAACACGAACTGAGCATCGAGGGCTACTATCTATGCGGTAATATTTTTACATATTCTAAACTTACCTCAAAGCTGTTAGAAGGCTAGTACAGACTTCGATCAGCCCGCTCTTGGCGGACTGAACTTTGAATCACCACACTCGAGCGAGTGCGGTGCTCCTCGTCGATGGGCGCCGTTAAGCGCCTCCAGATAAGCTATCCGGTGCCTCGGTTGGACAGAGCACCGGCGTCTTACCTTCCTCTGAAGGGCGCTTGCGGACTTGAACGCTGAAGGTTCGGTATGGAATCGGACGAGGTGGACTTAGAGCCTTGGGGTCTCGCCCCCCAGCCTGAGTCAGGGAGGTTGCCTTGCGGCGCCTCCTGCGCCACCTCCTCTTGACCAGGCCCCCTCGGGGCCCCACCTCGTGTCGTCCGGCGTGAGGTGAGGCGGCGGAAGTGAAGTACTCTCCATTTCCGGCGAACTCGGTACCCGCTCGGCAGCGGCGATGATCCTTAGGCGGGCTGCATGATTGTTGGCATTAGAGAACACTATGCAATGGAAAAAAAGCCATGGGTATCCGGACACTTACGATCTCGCCGAGGCTTGGCCCTTGTTGGCCCTCCTCCTCGTCGTTATTGGCGTTGGTGGAGAAGTCGGAGGAAGGTCCTTCCCTTCTTGGACCCTCCGGCCTCCCAGTTAGGCGACCCTCCTTTCTTCTCTCCCCTGGGGAGAGGCTTATTCCTCCTCCTCTTCCTCATAGGAGATTCCTCCTCGAGTTGTCGGGCGGTGAGTCAGGCGGCACTGGCGCGGAGCTCTTCGAGTTCCGTGGCCTCCTTCTTAGCCTTCTTCTCGGCACCACATGAGGTGCGGAGCCAGCTCCGTCAATCGAGGCGTCCGCTGGTCTTCAGGCAAAGGGCGGACGGTTAACTGTCGGCGTCTTCAACCGATCTGTTAAAGGTTAGGGAGTTTTAGATCCGCATAGAGTCAAACTATGAAAAAGAGTCCCATAAAGGGTAAAATAACTCACCTCAGCGGCTTGCGCTGTGAGCTGAATCCGATCTTTGGTAGCGGATGTAGAACCTCGGCGCCCTTGAGCAGCACCTTCCGAGGCATCTTCGTGCGTAGTGTCGAAGAGCCTTTTAGAGATTGAGTTCTATGCGGATCGAACTCCCACAATTTGAAGGCCCGTTGTTGGCATGGGAGAATTGGCGGATGAGCATCACCTCGATCACGTTGACAAGCTGAGATTCTTGTCCACCAGGTTTTGGGCCTTGAGTTTTGAGTCGGACAGCTCGTCGAATTCCCCCGTCGGGCCGTCTCTTTCCATGATGAGAGCTGTGTGGGAAGCGGATCGAATTTGGGGCCGCCGCCCATTGAAAGTCATGCGGCTCGGTGATGTAGAACCACCCGATTGCCACCTTTATGGTCTCCACAAAAGAGCCCTCGAGCCATAGGACTTTGGCCATCTTGCCAACCATGGCGCCTCCGCACTCCAGCTTGGCGGCCGCCCTACTATACCTTGACATTGAAGATCTTAAGCCATAAGCGAAGTGGGGCTGGATGCGAAGGAAGGCCTCGCCTACGATGATAAACACCGAGATGTTGAGGATGAAGTTGGGGCGGATCGTGGAAATCAGGCCGTAGTAGAACATGAGCCCCGGACAAATGGGTGAAGTGGAAAACCTAGTCCAGCGGAGGAAGTGGGGAGAAACACCACCCTCTCATGGGGCACAGGGGTTGGAATGAGCTGCCCGTCGTCGGGTAGCGGTCTGAATGTTGTTGGACAAGTATCCGGCCTCCTGCAACTTTTGATGTGCCCTCGTGACGGAGGCCATCCACCTGCCTCCGCTCGGACATAGTTGGAGAAGGTTGAGGTGGGATATTGGACTTAGTGCTGGGCTCGAGTCTTGTGAAATGGATGAGCAAAGGAGGAAGAAGGCGTAGTTGAAAGGTGGATCCTTATCCTTGTATGAGAATGACTATCGTCCCCACCGGCACTGGTAAAACTCGCTTATCTCCCAAGCGCCGTAATCAATGGCGCGGATGGGTTACCGTCCTTATTGATGGGAACCCGGAATAAGGAGACGATCTCGCTTTGATAAGGCGTGCCAAGGAAGCCGCCTCGCTAAGCGCTGAGGTGGGACGTAAAAAACAATTGAATAAAGGCTTGGATGTGGTGTGATGTCACGCTGCGAATCGTCGACATATCGTGCAAAATTATTCTCTCTACGGTGGTATGTGGAACTTGTTTTGTAGAGCGGACACTATCCTTGTGTTCAAAACCTTCTATGAAGTATTCGGAGGAGAACCGCCTTGCAATGCCGAAGACAATATCGCGCGGACTAATCGTCATTGAAGCCTGGTTCGAGGACTCTTGAGGAGTCTGGACTAGGGGTGTCGGATAGCGAACTATCATCTTTGGTCGGACTCCTAGACTATGAAGATACAAGATTGCAGACTTAGATCACGTGTCGGATGGGACTTTCCTTGGCGTGGAAGTCAAGCTTGGCGATCTGGATATGTAGATCTCCTACCATTGTAACCGACTACGATGTAACCCTAACCCTATCCGGTGTCTATATAAACGGAGGGTTTTAGTCCGTGGGACAAACAACAATCATACCATAGGCTAGCTTCTAGGGTTTAGCCTCCTTGATCTCGTGGTAGATCTACTCTTGTACTACCCATATCATCAATATTAATCAAGCATGTGTGGGTATTACCTCCATCGAAAGGGCGGAACACAGGTAAAAACATCGTGTCCCTTGTCTCCTGTTACCATCCGCCTAGGCCTGCGATTGGGACCCCCTACCGAGATCCGCGGTTTGACACGACACTAACCCTCTCGGTGTCTATATAAACCGGAGGTTTTAGTCCGTGGGGCGAACAACAATCATACCATAGGCTAGCTTCTAGGGTTTAGCCTCTCACGATCTCGTGGTAGATCTACTCTTGTACTACCCATATCATCAATATTAATCAAGCGGAGTAGGGTTTACCTCCATCGAGAGGGCCGGACCTGGGTAAAACATCGTGTCCCTTGTCTCCTATTACCATCCGCCTAGGCATAGTTAGGGACCCCTACCGAGATCCGCGGTTTGACACGACAATCACCCTTAATGAGCGGAAATATTTTAAGGATATAAAAATGTGAGACCTCTCATCATTAGTGAACAGGGTGGCTATATCATTTAATTTAGTAAGATGTGCCTAACAGTTTCAGATTCATAGCCATGAAAGGATCAGATTCAACCAAAGTAATTATATCGGGATCAACGGAGAATTCATAATCCTTATCAGCAACACAAATAGGTGAAGTAGCAAAAGCGAGGTCGGACCTCATTCTATCATTAATAGATTTCTTATTCCATTTAGCCAATAACCTTCTAAGCTCATCGTTATCTTTGCAAGCAAAAATAGCGAAGCTTCTTTATCAAAATATAACCCTCGGGAATAACGGGCATGTTTTCATCATCGATTTCATCAACATGATCGGTTTCAATAATTTCTTTCTCTCTAGCCCTAGCAATTTGTTCACAAGAAAATCACTAAGAGACCAGTAGTATCAAGCATAGAAGTAGTTTCATCATAAGTATCATGCATAATAAGTGGCATCATCAATAACATGCAACATATCGAGCGAATAGCGAAGCGAGGTTTAGGTGTCACTGAAGCTTACTCAAACAGAAGGTGAATCAAGTGCGAGCTAGATGGCAGTTCCTTACCTCCCTCGTAGTTTAGGGATAAATTGTTGTCTTAGCGTCTTTCAAGTTCTTCATAGTGACCAGCAGATATAAATCCCAAGTGACTCAAAGAATAGAGCTATGCTCCCACTGTGGCCTTGAAATTAGTCTTGATAACCCACAAGTGTAGGGGATGCAACAGCTTTCGAGGTAAAGTATTCAACCCAAATTTATTGATTCAACACAAGGGAGCCAAAGAATATTCTCAAGTATTAGCAATGAGTTGTCAATTCAGCCACACTGGATAACTTAATATCTGCAACAAGGTATTTAGTAGCAAAGTAATATGATAGTAGTGGTAATGGTAACAAAGAGTAATGAAAGCAAAAGTAATATTTTGGTGTTTTGTAATGATTATAGAGTAGCAAAGGAAAGTAAATAAGCGTAAACCAGTATATGGAAGCTTCGTAGGCATTGGATCGGTGATGGATAATTACAGGATACGGTTCATCATGTAATAGTCATAACATAGGGTGACATAGAACTAGCTCCAATTCATCAATGTAATGTAGGCATGTATTCGAATGTAGTCATACGTGCTTATGGAAAAGAACTTCCATGACATCTTTTGTCCTACCCTCCGTGGCACCGGGTCCTAATGGAAACTAAGGGATATTAAGGCCTCCTTTTAATAGAAAGCTGGAACAAAGCATTAGCACATTGTGAATACATGAACTCCTCAAACTATGGTCATCACGGACTGGTCCCGATTATTGTCACTTGAGGTTGCGGATCGTAACACATAGTAGGTGACTATAGACTTGCAAGATAGGATCAAGAAGCACATATATTCATGAAAACATAATAGGTTCATATCTGAAATCATGGCATTTCGGGCCCTAGTGACAAGCATTAAGCATAGCAAAGTCATAGCAACATCAATCTCGAACATAGTGGATACTAGGGATCAAACCCTAACAAAACTAACTTCGATTACATGATAAATCTCATCCAACCCATCACCGTCCAGCAAGCCTACGATGGAATTACTCACGCATGCGGTGAGCATCATGAAATTGGTGATGGAGGATGGTTGATGATGACGCGACGAATCCCCTCTCGGAGCCCGACGGACACAGATCAGCCCTCTGAGAGGTTTTAGGGCTTGGCGGTGGCTCCATATCGTAAAACGTGATGATTTGTTCTCCTTGATTTTTTCTCCCGAAAGCAAATATATAGAGTTGGAGTTGGCGTCGGAGGGCTCGGGGGCCACGAGGTGGGTGCGCGCCCCCACCCTAGTGGACGGTGTGGGCCCCTGGTCTTCATCTTTAGTAAGAATTTTATTATTTTAACTAGATGTTCCGTGGAGTTTGGTCATTCAGAGAACTTTTGTTTTACGCACATAAAACAACATCATGGCAATTCTGCTTTGAAAAGCAGCGTCGATCCAGGGTTAGTTCCATTCAATCATGCAAGTTAGAGTCCACAACAAGGGCAAAAGTGTTTGGAAAAGTAGATCGATGGAGATGTATCATTCCTCTCGACAAGCTGATGGTGTACCATAGAATTATAGTCTAAGTGAGTAGGAGGCAACTCCATATCATCCTCGTGAATGTCCGCATCAAGATAATCAGCTAAGCGGGTTGCATAAATTCCTCCAAAGAAATCTCCATTAAATCTATTATGATGCAACCTACGTGCAATAATGGCTCCTAAATTATAAGATTGGTCTCCTAACACAGCATTCCTAAGAATACTGAGGTCAGGCACACACATATGACATGCTTCATCTTTAGCATTTATGCACCTACCTATGAAGAGAGCAAAATAATGTATAGCAGGAAAATGAATGCTCCCTATGGTAGCTTGTGCTATATCTCTAGATTCCCCTACGGTTATACTAGCAAGAAAGTTTAGAAATTCAGATTTACGGGGATCACTAACACTACCCCATTGTGGAAGTTTGCAAGCGAAGTGAAATCCTCTAAGTCCATGGTATAAGATTTTCATAAAGATCAAACATGACCATTGGAGAATTACGTGATGATGAAAATTCAAACCTCCTCACAAATGAGCTAGTGAGTTGATGGTGCTGAGGGCATTTATGCGCCTCAAAGCTCACAAGATCGGCGTTACGCAAATATCGTTAAATTCTTCTTTCATTCCCTTTCGATCCATAAAATTTTAGAAGGCCACTCACAGGGCCGCTTGGGATCTCTTGGTGGTTCCTCGTCAGCATCACGTATTGCAAGCCTGGGTCCTTGCTTCCTTGAAGAACCACCTTGGAACATTTTCCTAAGCATATTTCTTCCTCTGAAAAATTTCTGAAATTTTTAGTAACTTCAAACAAAAGTGAACCAAGCTCAACAAAATTGATAGCAACTACTCCTACGAGTGCCTAGAGCCTATGTCAAGCATTAGAACTACTTGGAACCATATAAATTTGACATGCAAGCTCAAGAACATGGTCACCTATTCAACACAAATTTGCAAAGAATAAAGTACTAGAGCAAAAACTAATTGGACCAATGGAGGAGTCACATACCAAGGAACAATCTCCCCTAGCAGTTTTGTGAGAGGTGCTTTGAGCAAGGAGATCGAAAATCAGACAAAGTGAGCTAGAACTCGTGCTTGAGCTAGATATTCGTGTTTGTGGGAGGAAGAAGAAGTGGATGGGTGCAGGAATAGGTGGAGGAGGGCCACCATGGGCCCTGAGGCGGGGCGTGCCCAGGGGTAGGCGCGCCCTCCACCCTCGTGGCCAGGTGGCAGCTCCCCCCTTGGTGTTCTCAGTTCCAAAAATCCTCAAATATTCCAGAAAAAAATCATATTAAATTGGCATGGCATTTGGAGGACTTTTATTTTGGGGTATTTTATATTACATGGATAAATCAGGAAGCAGAGGAAAAATACTATTTTACTTTATTTCAACTAAATAACAGAAAGTATAAAGAGGGTATAGAAGGTTGTGCCTTCTAGTTTCATCCATCTCATGCTCATCAAAAGGAATCCACTAACAAGGTTGATCGGGTCTTGTTAACAAACTCATTCGAATAACATGGAACAGGAGAAATTTGAATAACACTATGTAACCTCAACGGGATATGCATCCCCAATAATAAGAATATCATATTTCTTCTTGAGTAGGAAGAGGAAATTCAAAACCTCAAACATAATCGATGGAATTTTTCCAATAGAGTTGATACTATGAACTTGAGGTTGTTTCCTCGGAAAGTGTACCGTATGCTCATTACCATTAACATGAAAAGTGACATTGCCTTTGTTGCAATCAATAACAGCACCTGCAGTATTCAAAAAAGGTATTCCAAGAATAATAAACATACTATGTCCTCGGGAATATCAAGAATAACAAAGTCCGTTAAAATAGTAAGCGTTTGCAACCACAACAAGCACATCCTCACATATACCATTGGTATAGCAGTTGATTTATCAGCCATTTGCAAAGATATTTCAGTAGGTGTCAACTTATTCAAATCAAGTCTACGATATAAAGAGAGAGGCATAACACTAACACCGGCTCCAAGATCACATAAAGCAGTTTTAACATAGTTTCTTTTAATGGAGCATGGTATAGTAGGTACTCCTGGATCTCCAAGTTTTTTCGGTATTCCACTCTTAAAAGTATAATTAGAAAGCATGGTGGAAACTTCAGCTTCTGGTATCTTTCTTTTATTAGTGACAATATCTTTCATATACTTAGCATAAGGATTCATTTTGAGCATATCAGTCAATCGCATAAAGATAGGTCTAATCATTTCAACAAAGCGCTCAAAATCCTCATCATCCTTTTTCTTGGTTGGTTTGGGAGGAAAAGGCATGGGTTTCTGAACCCATGGTTCTCTTTCTTTACCATGTTTCCTAGCAACAAAGTCTCTCTTATCATAACGTTGATTCTTTGATTGTGGGTTATCAAGATCAATAGCAGGTTCAATTTCTACATCATTATCATTACTAGGTTGAGCATCATCATGAACATCATCATTAACATTTTCACTAGGTTCATGTTCATTACAAGATTGTGTTTCAGCATCATAAATAGAGATATCATTTGGATTCTCAGGTGGTTCAACAATAGGTTCACTAGAAGTTTGCAAAGTCCTATCATTTTCTTTTTCTTCCTTTTGGAAGAACTAGGTGCATCAATATTATTTCTCGAGAATCTTGCTCAATTCTCTTAGGGGCCTTGAGGATACAAAGGTTCTGAGTCATTCTACCAGTTCTAGTAGCCACTCTAACAGCATAATCATTTTCTTACTATTCATTTCATTGAGCAAATCATTTTGAGCTTTAAGTACTTGTTCTACTTGAGTGGTAACCATAGAGGCATGTTTGCTAACAAGTTTAAGTTCACCTCTAACATTAATCATATAGTCACCCAAGTGTTTAATCATATAAGCATTTTGTTTTAACTGTCTACCAAAATTAGCATTGAAGTCTTCTTGCTTAAACATAAAGTTATCAAACTCATCCAAGCGACTAGCAATTTTAGTAGGAGGACTTCACTTTATCATATCTATAGAGAATTTACCATTACTACCTATGTGGGTTATCAAGACCATGTGTTTCTTCAATAGGTAATGGATTAAGATCATAAGTTTCTTCATGATGTAAATTAAGACCATGTATTTCTTCAATAGGAGGTA
>JAHIAM010018777.1:0-15226 GCA_021605205.1 Aegilops longissima
AGACTCAGCGTGCTCGTCCCGATAAATGATGCAATTGTTCATGCAGATGGTATTTCACGTCGGTAAATCCGAGGAGGACCACGATTTTCTTCGCCTCCTCCAAACTGGTGGGCACTTGTTCCCCTTAGGAAGACATTCGTGCGAATGACATATTCTCGTCGAAGCATCGTCGGTCATTTGTGTTTTACCTTCATCTCCGGGGCCATGGCGTTACTTTCAGGTGGGTATCCTCGGGCCTGCATCCTTCATACAATGGAGTAACGCGTCTAACTCAAGTTGATCCATCTTGGCTTTCTCTCGGCGGCAGCTCTTGCGTTATCAAATCTGCTTGAAGCAGCTCTTGAATATGAGGTCCTACACCCAGCCATCGATGGTCCAGCGTCGTCTGCTCCTCCGGCATCATCATCTTCATGATCATGCCCGTCGCCTGCTCGGCATCTTCCTCATCATCATATCTGCATCTTCTACATGATGACGTGTACAACATCCTGATCGTGATCATCTCCGAGGATTCTTCGTCTTCTCGCCCGCCCGAGCCGTGGTGGTTGTCTTGCTGCCCTTCCTCATTTCTTGCCCGGCCCGCATGGGCGACTTCGTAGTCATCTTCATCACCTTACCGATAGCCATCCATGAAACCACGCAACAGCAGGTGGTCCGCACCTGCCGGAATCGGGTCGCAATAAGGCTCTTCACTTGCATCTTGACCACAGACATCTTATCTCCGTCTCGTTCTTTTGAAGCATCTCGGCCAGCGGACCTCAAAAACCTATTCACGATGCCTTCGGTCATCGATGCGTACCATCAATACGCCTGAGAGTAGAGCAAAAGCGATATTTTAGAACCAAGAAAAAATTTGGCATGACTTTCCTAAAAATAGGACCAAAAGGATGCTTAATGCCAAAATTCTACTTGAAAGCGGAAATGAATCAACATTCGGCAAAATATTGGCAACTATCGCATTTCAAATACGGTACACCTCAAACACAAACACATATGCAAACACCACAAACATATGCAACACCACGAACATACATAGATCTAGCTAGGCCGTAAAAAGTGCATGTGCACATTGTTGTAAGAGAATAACCTAAATATAGCTTCCCCTTACTTACCTATTAAAACAAGGTAATTTAACCACTTAATTTGAATGAATCTATGGTGGAAATGAGGTGAAAAAGAGGCACCGAGACAAGGAGGAGGTGGAGAGAATGAAGTGGGGAGAAAGTGAGTGTGTGGGTAGGAGGCTGTCCCAAATATCTTGTTGCTGCCCACTTACTAATGGGCACCTCTTGCATGGTGCGCCATTAGTGATTACCACTACTAATGGCGCACCTAAGCAGGATCGCCATTAGTATGTTTGAACAAGCGCACTAGTTCAAAAAAAGTTTCTATACTAATGGCGCACCCACACCTGAGTGCGCCATTAGTAATTACAACTACTAATGGCGCACCGAGGTGCAGAGTCATCGATAGTATGTTTGAACAAGCGCACTAGTTCAAAAAAAGTTTATATACTAATGGGCACACACACCTGTGCGCCATTAGTAATTACTAACTACTAATGGCGCACTTTGGCGGGATCGCCATTGGTATGTTTGAACAAGCGCACTAGTTTAAAAAAAATTTGGTACTAATGGCGCACCCGAGCATGGTGCGCCATTAGTAGTTTGAACTCTAATGGCGCATCGGATGGTGAGTGCGCCATTAGTATATCTAATAAGCGCACCATCTTTCCGGTGCGCCATTAATCATCATTCCATCTATAGCCCTTTTCCTAGTAGTGCGCTTTGGGACCCTAAAGCGGTGAGTAATAGTCCACCAAGCGAGTCGAGAATCGACAAAAACCAGAGTGTTGATGGTGACACCCGGGTTAAATCAATCATAAAAATAACTCGGGACCCCAAAATAGTGAGTAATAGTCCACGAAATGGGCAGAATCGGCCAAAACTATGAGTGTTGGTGATGCGACACGTAGGCACACCTTAGTGTTCATCAACTATAAATCACTTCGGACCCCAAAAGGTGAGTGTTGAACGACGGACACGTAAGCATAACCGGAGACCCTCAATCGTGGAAATCGCTTGGGACCCGAAGCGGTGAGTAATAGTCCACCAAATGAGCGAATCTGCCAAAATTGCGATTGTTGATGACCGACCGTAAAGCGCACCCGGGGTTCAACAATCGTGGAAATTTCTTGGGACCCCAAAGCGGTGAGTAGTATTCCTGGCATGAGTCGAATCGACAAAAAACTGTGAGTGTTGACGACCGACATATAAGCAGACCTTGGGGTTCAACAACCATGGAAATCGCTTTATATTGGGACCCCAAAATGGTGAGTAATAGTCCATGAAAGAGCCCAGAATCGGAAAAACCTAGGATTATTGATGAGCGACAGATAAACACACCACAGGGTTAAATCAATCATGGTAATCGCTCAGGGACCCCAAATTAGTGAGTAATAGTCCACGAAGCGGGCGAATCGGCCAAAACATGAGTGTTCAGGACCGACCGTAAAGCGCACCTTGGGGTTCAACAACCATGGAAATTGCTTTGGACCCCAAAGCGGTGAGTAATAGTCCATGAAAGAGCCAGAATCGAACAAACCTTGGATTATTGATGAGCGATACATAAGCGCTTTTGAGGTTAAATCAATCATAGTAATCGCTCGAGGACCCCAATCAATGAGTAATAGCCCATGAAGCGGGCAGAATCGGCCAAAACTACGAGTGTTGATGGTGACACATAAGCGCAGCCCGATATTAAATCAATCATGGAAATCACTCTGGAACCCCAAAATTAAGTAATAGTCAAGAAATGGGCAGAATCGGCCAAAACTACGATTGTTGATAACCGACATATAAGCTCCCGGGGTTCAACAACCATGGAAATCGCTTTGGGACCCTAAAGCGGTGAGTAATAGTCCACGAAGCGGGTCAGAATCCACAAACACCACGAGTTTTGTTGACCGACATGTAATCGCACCCATGGTTACGTCAATCGTGGAAATCACTCCGGGACCCCAAAATAGTGAGTAATAGTCAAAAATGGGCAGAATCCGCCAAAACTTTGAGTGTTGATGATCGACACGTAAGCGAACCATGGGGTTCAACAACTATGGACATCGCCGGGACCCCAAAGCGGTGAGTAATAGTCCACGAAGCGTGTCGAGAATCGGCCAAAAGTGTGAGTGTTGACGACAGAACGTCGCGCACCCGAGGATTGTCAATCGTGGAAATCGCTCGGGGTCCCGAAACAGTGAGTAATAGTCCACGAAATGGGCGAGAATCAGCCAATATTGCGATTGTTGATGACCAAACGTAAGCGCACCCGAGGTTCAACAATAGTGGAAATCGCTTGGGACCCCAAAGCGGTGAGTAATAGTCCACGAAGCGGGTCAGAATCGACAAAAACATAGCGTTGAGAACCGACACGTCGCGCTTTTGAGGTTAGTAATCGTGGACATCGCCGGGACCCCAAAACAGTGAGTAATAGTCCATGGCTGGACAGAATCAGCCAACACTGCGATTGTTGATTACACGCGCGTAAGCACACCGGATTCAACAACCATGGAAATCGCTTTGGGACCCTAAAGCGGTGAGTAATAGTCCACCAAAGCGAGTCAGAATCGACAAAAACCGCGAGTGTTGATGGTGACACCCGGGTTAAATCAATCATAAAAATAACTCGGGACCCCAAAATAGTGAGTAATAGTCCGCAAGCAGGCGAGAATCGGCCAAAACTATGAGTGTTGGTGATCGACCGTAAGCACACCTTGGAGTTCAACAACTATGGAAATCACTTCGGACCCCAAAAAGGTGAGTGTTGAATGACGGACACGTAAGCATAACCGGAGACCCTCAATCGTGAAATCGCTTGGGACCCGAAGCGGTGAGTAATAGTCCACCAAATGGGCGAATCTGCCAAAATTGCGATTGTTGATGACCGACACGTAAAGCGCACCCGGGGTTCAGCAATCGTGGAAATTTCTTGGGACCCCAAAGCGGTGAGTAGTAGTCCTAGCATGAGTCGAGAATAAACAAAAAGCTGTGAGTGTTGACGACGACATATAGCAGACCTTGGGGTTCAACAACCATGGAAATCGCTTTATATTGGGACCCCAAAATGGTGAGTAATAGTCCATGAAAGAGCCAGAATCGGAAAAACCTAGGATTATTGATGAGCGACAGATAAACACACCCTGGGGTTCGTCAATCATAGTAATCCTCAGGGACCCCAAATTAGTGAGTAATAGTCCGAAGCGGGCGAGAATCGGCCAAAACCATGAGTGTTGAGGACCGACACGTAAAAGCGCACCTTGGGGTTCAACAACCATGGAAATTGCTTTGGACCCCAAAGCGGTGAGTAATAGTCCATGAAAGAGCCCAGAATCAAACAAACCTTGGATTATTGATGAGCGATACATAGCACTTTTGGGTTCGTCAATCATAGTAATCGCTCGGGGACCCCAATCAATGAGTAATAGCCCATGAAGCGGGCAGAATCGGCCAAAACTGCAGTGTTGATGGTGACACATAAGCGCAGCCCGATATTAAATCAATCATGGAAATCACTCTGGAACCCCAAAATTAAGTAATAGTCAAGAAATGGGCAGAATCGGCCAACCTGCGATTGTTGATAACCGACATATAAGCTCCCGGGGTTCAACAACCATGGAAATCGCTTTGGGACCCTAAAGCGGTGAGTAATAGTCCACGAAGCGGGTGAGAATCCACAAACACCACGAGTTTTGTTGACCGACATATGTCGCACCCATGGTTCGTCAATCGTGGAAATCACTCCAGGACCCCAAAATAGTGAGTAATAGTCAAGAAATGGGCGAGAATCCGCCAAAACTTTGAGTGTTGATGATGACACGTAAGCGAACCATAGGGTTCAACAACTATGGACATCAACCGGGACCCCAAAGCGGTGAGTAATAGTCCACGAAGCGTGTCGAGAATCGGCCAAAAGTGTGAGTGTTGGCGACGGACACGTCGCGCACCGAGGATTGTCAATCGTGGAAATCGCTCGGGGTCCCGAAACAGTGAGTAATAGTCCACGAAATGGGCGAGAATCAGCCAATATTGCGATTGTTGATGACCAACACGTAAGCGCACCCGGGGTTCAACAATAGTGGAAATCGCAGGACCCCAAAGCGGTGAGTAATAGTCCACGAAGCGGGTCAGAATAAACAAAAACATAGCGTTGAGAACCGACACGTCGCGCACCCGGGGTTAGCAATCGTGAAATCGCCGGGACCCCAAACGGTGAGTAATAGTCCATGGCTGGACAGAATCAGCCAACACTGCGATTGTTGATTACGACGCGTAAGCACACCGGGATTCAACAACCATGGAAATCGCTTTGGGACCCTAAAGCGGTGAGTAATAGTCCACCAAGCGAGTCGAGAATCGACAAAAACCGCGAGTGTTGATGGTGACACCCGGGGTTAAATCAATCATAAAAATAACTCGGGACCCCAAAATAGTGAGTAATAGTCCACAGGCGGGCGAGAATCGGCCAAAACTATGAGTGTTGGTGATCGACCGTAAGCACACCTTGAGTTCAACAACTATAAATCACTTCGGACCCCAAAAGGTGAGTGTTGGACGACGGACACGTAAGCATAACCGGAGACCCTCAATCGTGGAAATCGCTTGGGACCCGAAGCGGTGAGTAATAGTCCACAAATGGGCGAGAATCTGCCAAAATTGCGATTGTTGATGACCGACCGTAAGCGCACCCGGGGTTCAGCAATCGTGGAAATTTCTTGGGACCCCAAAGCGGTGAGTAGTATTCCTAGCATGGTCAGAATCGACAAAAACTGTGAGTGTTGACGACCGACATATAAGCAGACCTTGGGGTTCAACAACCATGGAAATCGCTTTATATTGGGACCCCAAAATGGTGAGTAATAGTCCATGAAAGAGCCAGAATCGGAAAAACCTAGGATTATTGATGAGCGACAGATAAACACACCACAGGGTTCGTCAATCATGGTAATCCTTCAGGGACCCCAAATTAGTGAGTAATAGTCCCGAAGCGGGCGAGAATCGGCCAAAACGCGAGTGTTGAGGACCCGACAACGTAAGCGCACCTTGAGGGTTCAACAACCATGGAAATTGCTTTGGACCCCAAAGCGGTGAGTAATAGTCCATGAAAGAGCCAGAATCAAACAAACCTTGGATTATTGATGAGCGATACATAAGCGCACCCCGGGGTTAAATCAATCATAGTAATCGCTCGGGGACCCCCAATCAATGAGTAATAGCCCATGAAGCGGGCCAGAATCGGCCAAAGCTGCGAGTGTTGATGGTGACACATAAGCGCAGCCCGATATTAAATCAATCATGGAAATCACTCTGGAACCCCAAAATTAAGTAATAGTCAAGAAATGGGCCAGAATCGGTAACCTGCGATTATTGATAACCGACATATAAGCTCCCGGGGTTCAACAACCATGGAAATCGCTTTGGGACCCTAAAGCGGTGAGTAATAGTCCACGAAGCGGGTGAGAATCCACAAACACCACGAGTTTTGTTGACCGACATATAATCGCACCCCATGGTTCGTCAATCGTGGAAATCACTCAGGACCCCAAAATAGTGAGTAATAGTCAAGAAATGGGCGAGAATCCGCCAAAACTTTGAGTGTTGATGATCGACACGTAAAGCGAACCATGGGTTCAACAACTATGGACATCGCCGGGACCCCAAAGCGGTGAGTAATAGTCCACGAAGCGATGTCAGAATCGGCCAAAAGTGTGAGTGTTGACGACGAACCGTCGCGCGCCCGAGGATTGTCAATCGTGGAAATCGCTCGGGGTCCCGAAACAGTGAGTAATAGTCCACGAAATGGGCGAGAATCAGCCAATATTGCGATTGTTGATGACCAACACGTAAGCGCGCGAGGTTCAACAATAGTGGAAATCGCTTGGGACCCCAAAGCGGTGAGTAATAGTCACGAAGCGGGTCAGAATCGACAAAAACATAGCGTTGAGAACCGAACGTCGCGCTTGAGGGTTCGCCAATCGTGGAAATCGCCGGGACCCCAAAACGGTGAGTAATAGTCCATGGCTGGACAGAATCAGCCAACACTGCGATTGTTGATTACCGTGCGTAAGCACACCCGGGATTCAACAACCATGGAAATCGCTTTGGGACCCTAAAGCGGTGAGTAATAGTCCACCAAGCGAGTCAGAATCGACAAAAACGCGAGTGTTGATGGTGACACCCCGGGTTAAATCAATCATAAAAATAACTCAGGACCCCAAAATAGTGAGTAATAGTCCACAAGCGGGCCAGAATCGGCCAAAACTATGAGTGTTGGTGATCGACCGTAAGCACACCTTGAGTTCAACAACTATAAATCACTTCGGACCCCAAAAGGTGAGTGTTGGATGGCGGACACGTAAGCATAACCGGAGACCCTCAATCGTGGAAATCGCTTGGGACCCGAAGCGGTGAGTAATAGTCCACCAAATGGGCAGAATCTGCCAAAATTACGATTGTTGATGACCGACCGTAAGCGCACCGGGGTTCAACAATCGTGGAAATTTCTTGGGACCCCAAAGCGGTGAGTAGTAGTCCTAGCATGAGTCAGAATCGACAAAAAGCTGTGAGTGTTGACGACCGACATATAAGCAGACCTTGGGTTCAACAACCATGGAAATCGCTTTATATTGGGACCCCAAAATGGTGAGTAATAGTCCATGAAAGAGCCCGAATCGGAAAAACCTAGGATTATTGATGAGCGACGAGATAAACACACCACAGGGTTCGTCAATCATGTAATCTTCGAGGACCCCAAATTAGTGAGTAATAGTCCACGAAGCGGGCGAGAATCGGCCAAAACCGCGAGTGTTGAGGACCGACCGTAAAAAGCGCACCTTGGGTTCAACAACCATGGAAATTGCTTTGGACCCCAAAGCGGTGAGTAATAGTCCATGAAAGAGCCCAGAATCAAACAAACCTTGGATTATTGATGAGCGATACATAGCGCACCCCAGGTTAAATCAATCATAGTAATCGCTCGGGACCCCCAATCAATGAGTAATAGCCCGTGAAGCGGGCAGAATCGACCAAAACTGCGAGTGTTGATGGTGACACATAAGCGCAGCCCGATATTAAATCAATCATGGAAATCACTCGGAACCCCAAAATTAAGTAATAGTCAAGAAATGGGCGAGAATCGGCCAACACTGCGATTATTGATAACCGACATATAAGCTCCCGGGTTCAACAACCATGGAAATCGCTTTGGGACCCTAAAGCGGTGAGTAATAGTCCACGAAGCGGGTGAGAATCCACAAAAACCACGAGTTTTGTTGACCGACATATAATCGCACCCATGGTTACGTCAATCGTTGAAATCACTCCGGGACCCCAAAATAGTGAGTAATAGTCAAGAAATGGGCAGAATCCATAAAACTTTGAGTGTTGATGATCGACACGTAAAGCGCACCATAGGGTTCAACAACTATGGACATCGCCGGGACCCCAAAGCGGTGAGTAATAGTCCATGAAGCGTGTCAGAATCGGCCAAAAGTGTGAGTGTTGACGACAGACCGTCGCGCACCCGGGGATTGTCAATCGTGGAAATCGCTCAGGGTCCCGAAACAGTGAGTAATAGTCCACGAAATGGGCGAGAATCAGCCAATATTGCGATTGTTGATGACCAACCGTAAAGCGCACCCGGGGTTCAACAATAGTGGAAATCGCTTGGGACCCCAAAGCGGTGAGTAATAGTCCACAAGCGGGTCAGAATAAACAAAAACATAGCGTTGAGAACCGACCGTCGCGCGCGGGGTTCGCCAATCGGAAATCGCCGGGACCCCAAAACGGTGAGTAATAGTCCATGGCTGGACAGAATCAATAACCTGCGATTGTTGATTACCGCGCGTAAGCACACCCGGGATTCAACAACCATGGAAATCGCTTTGGGACCCTAAAGCGGTGAGTAATAGTCCACCAAGCGAGTCAGAATCGACAAAAACGCGAGTGTTGATGGTGACACCCGGGGTTAAATCAATCATAAAATAACTCAGGACCCCAAAATAGTGAGTAATAGTCCACGAAGCGGGCGAGAATCGGCCAAAACTATGAGTGTTGGTGATCGACACGTAAGCACACCTTGAGTTCAACAACTATAAATCACTTCGGACCCCAAAAAGGTGAGTGTTGGACGACGGACACGTAAGCATAACCGGAGACCCTCAATCGTGGAAATCGCTTGGGACCGAAGCGGTGAGTAATAGTCCACCAAATGTGCGAGAATCTGCCAAAATTGCGATTGTTGATGACCGACACGTAAAGCGCACCCGGGGTTCAGCAATCATGGAAATTTCTTGGGACCCCAAAGCGGTGAGTAGTAGTCCTAGCAGAGTCAGAATCGACAAAACTGTGAGTGTTGACGACCGACATGTAAGCAGACCTTGGGGTTCAACAACCATGGAAATCGCTTTATATTGGGACCCCAAAATGGTTAGTAATAGTCCATGAAAGAGCCCAGAATCGGAAAAACCTAGGATTATTGATGAGCGACAGATAAACACACCACAGGGTTCGTCAATCATAGTATCATTTCAGGGACCCCAAATTAGTGAGTAATAGTCCACGAAGCGGGCGAGAATCGGCCAAAACCATGAGTGTTGAGGACCAAACCGTAAAAGCGCACCTTAGGGTTCAACAACCATGGAAATTGCTTTGGACCCCAAAGCGGTGAGTAATAGTCCATGAAAGAGCCAGAATCAAACAAACCTTGGATTATTGATGAGCGATACATAGCGCACCCGGGGTTCGTCAATCATAGTAGTCGCTCGGGGACCCCCAATCAATGAGTAATAGCCCGTGAAGCAGGCCAGAATCGACAAAACTACGAGTGTTGATGGTGACACATAAGCGCAGCCCGATATTAAATCAATCATGGAAATCACTCGGAACCCCAAAATTAAGTAATAGTCAAGAAATGGGCCAGAATCGGCCAACCACTGCGATTATTGATAACCGACATATAAGCTCCCGGGGTTCAACAACCATGGAAATCGCTTTGGGACCCTAAAGCGGTGAGTAATAGTCCACAAGCGGGTGAGAATCCACAAAAACCACGAGTTTTGTTGACCGACATATAATCGCACCCATGGTTCGTCAATCGTGGAAATCACTCAGGACCCCAAAATAGTGAGTAATAGTCCAAGAAATGGGCAGAATCCATAAAACTTTGAGTGTTGATGATCGACCGTAAAGCGCACCATGGGGTTCAACAACTATGGACATAAACCGGGACCCCAAAGCGGTGAGTAATAGTCCATGAAGCGTGTCGAGAATCGGCCAAAAGTGTGAGTGTTGACAGCGGACACGTAAGCGCACCCGAGGATTGTCAATCGTGAAATCGCTCGGGGTCCCGAAACAGTGAGTAATAGTCCACGAAATGGGCGAGAATCAGCCAATATTGCGATTGTTGATGACCAACACGTAAGCGCGCCCGAGGTTCAACAATAGTGGAAATCGCTTGGGACCCCAAAGCGGTGAGTAATAGTCCACAAGCAGGTCAGAATCGACAAAAACCATAGCGTTGAGAACCGACACGTCGCGCGCCGGGGTTAGCCAATCGTGAAATCACTTGGGACCCCAAAACGGTGAGTAATAGTCCATGAAACTGGACAGAATCAGCCAACAACTGCGATTGTTGATTACGACGCGTAAGCACACCGGGATTCAACAACCATGGAAATCGCTTTGGGACCCTAAAGCGGTGAGTAATAGTCCACCAAGCGAGTCAGAATCGACAAAAACCGCGAGTGTTGATGGTGACACCCGGGTTAAATCAATCATAAAAATAACTCGGGACCCCAAAATAGTGAGTAATAGTCACGAAGCGGGCGAGAATCGGCCAAAACTATGAGTGTTGGTGATAAACCGTAAGCACACCTTGAGTTCAACAACTATGGAAATCACTTCCGGACCCCAAAAAGGTGAGTGTTGGAATGACGGACACGTAAAGCGCAACCGGAGACCCTCAATCGTGGAAATCGCTTGGGACCCGAAGCGGTGAGTAATAGTCCACCAAATGTGCGAGAATCTGCCAAAATTGCGATTGTTGATGACCGAAACCGTAAAAGCGCACCCCGGGGTTCAACAATCGTGGAAATTTCTTAGGACCCCAAAGCGGTGAGTAGTAGTCCTAGCAGGTCAGAATAAACAAAAACTGTGAGTGTTGACGACCGACATATAAGAGACCTTAGGGTTCAACAACCATGGAAATCGCTTTATATTGGGACCCCAAAATGGTGAGTAATACTCCATGAAAGAGCCAGAATCGGAAAAACCTAGGATTATTGATGAGCGACAGATAAACACACCACAGGGTTCGTCAATCATGGTAATCCTTCGAGGACCCCAAATTAGTGAGTAATAGTCCACAAGCGGGCCAGAATCGCCAAAACCGCGAGTGTTGAGGACCGACACGTAAAAGCGCACCTTGGGTTCAACAACCATGAAAGTGCTTTGGACCCCAAAGCGGTGAGTAATAGTCCATGAAAGAGCCAGAATCAAACAAACCTTGGATTATTGATGAGCGATACATAGCGCACCCCGAGGTTAAATCAATCATAGTAATCGCTCGGGGACCCCAATCAATGAGTAATAGCCGTGAAGCAGGCCAGAATCGACCAAAACTGCGAGTGTTGATGGTGACACATAAGCAGCCCGATATTAAATCAATCATGAAATCACTCGGAACACCAAAATTAAGTAATAGTCAAGAAATGGGCAGAATCGGCCAACACTGCGATTATTGATAACCGACATATAAGCTCCCGGGGTTCAACAACCATGGAAATCGCTTTGGGACCCTAAAGCGGTGAGTAATAGTCCACGAAGCAGGTGAGAATCCACAAAAACCACGAGTTTTGTTGACCGACATGTAATCGCACCCATGGTTACGTCAATCGTGGAAATCACTCCGGGACCCCAAAATAGTGAGTAATAGTCAAGAAATGGGCAGAATCCGCCAAAACTTTGAGTGTTGATGATCGACACGTAAAGCGCACCATGGGTTCAACAACTATGGACATAAACCGGGACCCCAAAGCGGTGAGTAATAATAGTCACGAAGCGATGTCAGAATCGGCCAAAAGTGTGAGTGTTGTCGACGGACACGTAAAGCGCACCGAGGATTGTCAATCGTGGAAATCGCTCGGGGTCCCGAAGCAGTGAGTAATAGTCCACGAAATGGGCGAGAATCAGCCAATATTGCGATTGTTGATGACCAACCGTAAGCGCACCGAGGGTTCAACAATAGTGGAAATCGCTTGGGACCCCAAAGCGGTGAGTAATAGTCCACGAAGCAGGTCAGAATCGACAAAAACGCAACCGTTGAGAACCGACCGTAAAAGCGCACCGGGGTTAGCCAATCGTGGAAATCGCCGGGACCCCAAAACAGTGAGTAATAGTCCATGGCTGGACAGAATCAATAACAACTGCGATTGTTGATTACCGACGCGTAAGCACACCAGGATTCAACAACCATGGAAATCGCTTTGGGACCCTAAAGCGGTGAGTAATAGTCCACCAAGCAGTCAGAATCGACAAAAACATGAGTGTTGATGGTGACACCGGGGTTAAATCAATCATAAAAATAACTCCGGGACCCCAAAATAGTGAGTAATAGTCCCGCAAGCGGGCGAGAATCGGCCAAAACTATGAGTGTTGGTGATCGACCGTAAGCACACCTTGAGTTCAACAACTATAAATCACTTCCGGACCCCAAAAGGTGAGTGTTGGATGACGGACACGTAAGCATAACCGAAGACCCTCAATCGTGGAAATCGCTTGGGACCCGAAGCGGTGAGTAATAGTCCACCAAATGGGCGAGAATCTGCCAAAATTGCGATTGTTGATGACCCGACACGTAAAGCGCGCCCGAGGTTCAGCAATCGTGGAAATTTCTTGGGACCCCAAAGCGGTGTAGTAGTAGTCCTAGCGCAGGTGAGAATCGACAAAAGCTGTGAGTGTTGACGACCGACATGTAAGCAGACCTTGGGGTTCAACAACCATGGAAATCGCTTTATATTGGGACCCCAAAATGGTGAGTAATACTCCATGAAAAGAGCCCAGAATCGGAAAAACCTAGGATTATTGATGAGCGACAGATAAACACACCACAGGGTTAAATCAATCATAGTAATCGCTCGGGGACCCCAAATTAGTGAGTAATAGTCCACAAGCGGGCCAGAATCGGCCAAAACGCGAGTGTTGAGGACCGACCGTAAAAGCGCACCTTAGGGTTCAACAACCATGGAAATTGCTTTGGACCCCAAAGCGGTGAGTAATAGTCCACAAGCAGGTCAGAATCGACAAAAAACATAGCGTTGATGACCGACACGTAAGCGCACCCAGGGTTATGTCGTGGAAATCGCCGGGACCCCAAAGCAGTGAGTAATAGTCCATGGCTGGACAGAATCAGCCAACACTAAGCTTGTTGATTACGGCATAAGCACACCCGGATTCAACAACCATGGAAATCGCTTTGGGACCCTAAAGCGGTGAGTAATAGTCCACCAAATGAGTCGAGAATAAACAAAAACATGAGTGTTGATGGTGACACCCGGGGTTCATCAATCATAAAAATAACTCCGGGGCGCCAAAATAGTGAGTAATAGTCACGAAAGCGGGCGCAGAATCGGCCAAAACTATGAGTGTTGGTGATGCGACACGTAAGCACACCTTGAGTTCAACAACTATGGAAATCACATCGGACCCAAAAAGGTGAGTGTTGGACGATGGACACGTAAAGGCAACCCGGAGATCCTCAATCGTGGAAATCGCTTGGGACCCCAAATTAGTGAGTAATAGTCCACGAAACGGGCCAGAATCGGCCAAAACCGCGATGTTGAGGACCGACCGTAAAGCGCGCCGAGGTTCAACAACCATGGAAATTGCTTTGGACCCCAAAGCGGTGAGTAATAGTCCACGAAGCAGGTCAGAATCGACAAAAACCATAGCGTTGATGACCGACACGTAAGCGCACCCAGAGGTTCGCCAATCGTGGAAATCGCCGGGACCCCAAAACAGTGAGTAATAGTCCATGAAAGCTGGACAGAATCGGTAACAACTGCGCATTGATTACGGCACTTAAGCACACCGGGATTCAACAACCATGGAAATCGCTTTGGGACCCTAAAGCGGTGAGTAATAGTCCACCAAATGAGTCGAGAATCGACAAAAACGCGAGTGTTGATGGTGACACCCGGGGTTAAATCAATCATAAAAATAACTCCGGGACCCCAAAATAGTGAGTAATAGTCCACGAAACGGGCCAGAATCGGCCAAAACTATGAGTGTTGGTGATCGACACGTAAGCACACCTTGGAGTTCAACAACTATGGAAATCACATCCGGACCCCAAAAAGGTGAGTGTTGGACGATGGACACGTAAAGGCAACCCGGAGATCCTCAATCGTGGAAATCGCTTGGGACCCCAAATTAGTGAGTAATAGTCCACGAAACGGGCCAGAATCGGCCAAAACCGCGAGTGTTGAGGACCGACACGTAAAAGCGCCTTGGGTTCAACAACCATGGAAATTGCTTTGGACCCCAAAGCGGTGAGTAATAGTCCATGAAAGAGCCAGAATCAAACAAACCTTGGATTATTGATGAACGATACATAAACACACCCGGGGTTAAATCGGTCATAGTAGTCGCTCGAGGGACCCCAATCAATGAGTAATAGCCCATGAAGCGGGCGAAGAATCGGCCAAAACTGCGAGTGTTGATGAGTGACACATAAACACAGCCCGATATTCGTCAATCATGGAAATCACTCCGGAACCCCAAAATTAAGTAATAGTCCAACAAATGGGCCAGAATCGTCCAACACTGCGATTGTTGATAACCGACATGTGAGCGCCCCCGGGGTTCAACAACCATGGAAATCGCTTTGGGACCCTAATACGGTGAGTAATAGTCCATGAAACGGGTCAGAATCCACAAAAACCACGAGTGTTGTTGACCGACATGTAATCGCACCCCATGGTTCGTCAATCGTGGAAATCACTCCGGGACCCCAAAATAGTGAGTAATAGTCCAAGAAATGGGCAGAATCACCAAAACTTTGAGTGTTGATGATCGACACGTAAGCGGACCATGAGGTTTAACAACTATGGACATCGCCGGGACCCCAAAGCGGTGAGTAATAGTCCACGAAGCGATGTGAGAATCGGCCAAAA
>JAHIAM010018779.1:0-30880 GCA_021605205.1 Aegilops longissima
CGTGGAAGCACTAAAAAATATGATTATCATAATAACCTTTCGATGTGGTTTTTTCATTTTGTTAGCTTGTTGTTTGGTTGTACATTTGCACAAACCATGAGTAAGTCCCTCTCGCGTCGCCTCCCGTGAATGGCTCGGGAGGCTCAGGCGCCTTGCTTCTAGCCTAGTAACCCTCAGCACCCTTCTCCCCTCCGTGGGTTGCCTATGGTCGGCGCCCGGGCTACTTCTGTCGCGTGCGAGGCGGCGGCGGAGGTCTCTTCTCCCTACTCCCGGGATCAGGTAAGCGGTGAGGCGTCCGATCCATGTGATCTTGACCCTCCCGTCGGTGTGGGGCGGATCGAGGAGGTCAAGCGGGCTTCTTGCCCGGCCGGTGTCGAGGCGCCCATATCCGTGTAAGTGCATCTAGTGCCCTTAGTGATTTTGGTGTATTGAAAAGACTTATAGGTTAAGGGACTAATGTGTTTATGAGTGTACAGGTCTATAAGTCTATGAGGAGTTTGATATTCTGAGAGAAAGTCGACCCCTAAAATGAAGTTCTTTATTTGAAGACTTTGGTATACGAAGACTTTACGAAGACTTTGAAAGTGAAGAAATTGGTGTGACCTTGAAGACTTGGTATTCATTTGAGGAACATGAGCGTGAAGACTTTTGTTTTCGTAGTTTAGTTTTCTCTTTCTTGAGTCATAGGAAACACCGTCTTCTGTTAAAGGGAATTAGGAAATACTAAGGAAAAATTTCCATGTGATGCTCAACTCAAAATCCTACACCTACCAATCCCTTGAGTGAAGCCTTTGGAAATCTCATACAGTTGAGTCAATTTCTTGATGTGACGAAGTTCTTACGGTCATTGAGAATTTCATTTGCCCGAGGAGTTAAATTCGCGATGTCTGGATTGCCTACGATGAGAACATGATAATACGAGGAATTTGAGAGTCAAATTTCCGACCGTTCTTTGCTTCTTGCCTTGACTGTCCCAAAATATCTTATCCACCTAACGGTCATATCATTGAAGGGCATTTATGTCTTATCATGTTGGGCTGCTCCCTAGGCTATAAATAGCCGCCCCCTACAACCACTAGCTGGTTGGCTGCTCGAAGAACTTGACACTTGTCATTTGAGAGCAACCCATCCTCCAAGGGACTTTGGCGAAAATCATCAGTGAGGAAAAAACCAAAACCAAACCCTACAAACCCAAAGTGATTGAGCATCACGAAGAGATTGATCTGCGTGGATCCGGGCTTATTACCTTTGAAGACTGTGCTTCTTCCAGACGGTTAGGCGTCATGGTCTAGAAACATCAAGAGGAATTGTGGATCGCAGTGACCAAGTCTGTGAAGGTTTGGAAATCGCTGAAGACTTACCACAGTGATTGGGCGAAGTGCTGTGTGACCTTAGTTCAAGGAGAATCTGGTGAGGACTTGGTGTCTGAGCTGCGTGCTTTCGGCTATTTGGGTGTCCAGGGTGTGTGTCCTCGAGTTTAAATACTCGGCCGCTCAACAGACGTACAAGCTGAGACACGAGTTGGAACTGGTCTACAAATCATTGTCTTCACCAACCTAACTTGTTTCTATTTCCTCAACTCTTTCATTTCCTCATTCTTGTGTTGAGTGTTTGTTCATATCTGTGTTTGAAGACTTTGGTGAAGACTTTCTCAATTTCCTCAGTTCAATTCTTGATCTGTTTGTCTTCATCTTGTGCTTATCTGTGTTTACGCTTTACATACTCTTTGATTGTCTTCATTTCATCATGATGACCATGCCGCATTCTCTTATGCTTACTTACGAGTACTTATTCCGCTGCAAGTAGTTCTTCATAGGGATTTCCTCACGGAAAATTCCTCATTGAAGAATTCATAAAAATAAGCCTATTCACCCCCTCTAGTCGATATAGCACTTTCAATTGGTATCGAGCAAGGTACTCCCTTGTTACTGTGTGATTTTAGTTTAACCACGGAGTTTTAGTTATGTAGAAATGGCAGGTATGAAGAAAGTGACATGCCCTATCTTTGTGGTCATGATTATCCCAAGTGGAAGGCCATGATGAGAGCGCCTCATGGCAATGGACAGCTGAGCTGTGGACCGTCCACTGAGATTGGTCTTACCGATCTATTTAAGAAGGCGGTAATGATGACATTCATGCAAGTACACTCGACTTGACATCATGGCGAAGGACATCATCATTCCTGCCTATCGAGAGATGAATTCAAGCGCATTATGCTTCTTTGCAATCTGAAGCTTATCAGGGACGAATCTCGGCGTCTATGAAGGTCATCGAACCCGTCATGATCCTTGGTTTGAGGACTTCAAGGAATCTCTCAAAGCGATGACTTTCGAACGAGAATCATCATCTTACGCATCATGTCTCATGGCAAAGGGTGACAAGGTAACGAATGTTCCTCATCAGGAGTTTAGTGACGATGAATCGATGATGATGGATCGATGATGATATTGAACCTAGTTATACCAAACTTGTTTGTATTGCCGCAAACAACAACATGCCTTGGAAAGGTTCAAAACATGTTAGGTAAAAGTGATGATATGTTGGGTGAAGAAATGGATCGCACTAAAGCCTGGTGAAAATCTTGAGAGACTTGAGTCTAGGTTTGACAACCTTCAAGGTCATCATAACACTCTCTTATCGATCATGAGAAACTTTCTTATGAATTTCTTCAAAAGCAAGATCTTGAGAAGCTAAGAGTGAGTTATGAAGATCTTGAAGGCCGATTCATTACTTGCTCAACAAATCAGCGCTTCTCGGAAGAATTTGTTCCTCCATGCTTAAAGTGTATTGAGCGTGAATCTGCTAATTCTTCACTGAATATTCAAATGCTTCAATTGTTACAAATTCTTCACCTGCCTATGCTATCACTAATTCCTCATCGAGGACATTGCTAGTATCCTTGACGATCTTGAAAGTGAAGGAATTGTACATGACAGGCATGTACAAAAGCCTCAAAGGGCATCAGACTCTTTGTGATGTGCTTAAAAGCAGATCCTCAACAGGAACCCTAGGAAAGAGGTATTGCCTTTGAGAGAAACTCAATCTTGATGGAACATATTGGAAGCTTTGGCGGTACCCCAAAACCTCATGGGTTCTGCAAAGGGACCTCAGTTGATCCATCTAACTTATCTGACTTTACATGCGAATCTCCTCATTCTTACGATGAGTCATTTGACTCAACTATAAACTATTTAAAAATCAGAATGGTGAAGTATTTGCTAGATATGTTGGCACTAAGCTGCAGGAGCGGTTCTCCTATGAAGAAAATCTGGGTTCCCAAGAAGTGCCTTGAAAGTCTTGGTGAATGTCGCATGACACCACACTGTGAAGAATGGAACCCCAGATCAAACTCTTCATATGGACCAAATTCTTCATATGGATCCAAGTCCTCATACGGACCAAATTCCTCACATGGATCAAAGTCCTCATATGATTATCATCGTGCTAACAACTCATTTGTGAGGGTAGAGCTAAGGGCTATGAATATGTGCATTATTCTTCAAACCAATATGTTCATAAGTCCTCGAAGAATTTCTCTGCTTATTCATATGCTTACCTAACCCCTCTTATGTGAAACAAAATGGATTGGCCTCTATGTCACCATTCTCATATGGAGCTAAATAGAGTGATGAACTCTTTGCCACCCCTAGGATGTGGGTGGTGAAGAAAAGAACTAATCTCTTCTGCAGGGTCAGGTCTCGAGGCGTGCTTTAGCGTCTGAAGAATTTCTTTGGGGCACGACAAAATGCTGAAAGGGCCTTGAGCTAATCATGAAGAAATGAACTTTCATTTCACACATCCTCATCTTGCTATATCATTATCTGCTTGATGAAATTCATCGATGAAATTGATATCATATTCTTCAGATGAAGTATATGAGATCGTAAGTTGCACTAATTCATCTGCGGGATGATCAACCCAAAAGCAATGAGTGGGTCCTCGATAGTGGATGTACAAATCACATGATTGGTGACAAGAATCTATTGATGGATGCTCCCTTATCACCGTCACATCTGAAGCATATCATCTTTCTTGACAAAGGCAAAAGTCGGTATTGGGTCTTGGTAAGGTTGCGATCTCTAAGGACATACACATGGACAAAGTCATGCTTGTTGAGTCCTTAGGATACAACCTCATGTCGATCTCAATGCTTTGTGATCTTGATATGGTTGTTGTCTTTGTCAAATATCGTTGTGTTGTGATCATGGCTGACAATTCCAAAGTCTTGAAGGCTTTAGGAGAGGAGACTTGTATATTGTTGATTTCTCTCTGAGGACCACAACCAGCCGTGTGTCTACTTGCAAAAGCTTGGAAGGATGGCTATGGCATCGGCGACTTAGTCACGCGGGCATGAGGAATTTACTGCGCTTGCGAAGAAGAAGCATGTCATTGGCATTGAGAATGTCAAATTCCTCAAGGATCACTTGTGTGGAGCATGTGAAGCTGGAAAAATAACCAAAGCCAAGCATCCAGTGAAGACTATCATGACCACTACTCGTCCATTGAATTGCTTCACATGGACCTCTTTGGTCTAATCATTACTCAGCGGTCACTAATGATGCATCTCTATATGGCTTTGTTATTGTTGATGATTACTCTCGTTACACATGGGTACACATTGTCACTTACAAACATGAAGTGAGGAAGTCTTCAAGCGATTTTCCTCGAGGGCTTCAACCAACTTTGGTGTGAAGATCAGGCACATCGGGAGTGACAATGGTGCTGAGTTCAAAATTCGGTCTTGATGACTATCTTGATGAACTTGGTATTACTCATGAGTTATCTGCTCCCTATACTCCTCGGCAAAATGGGCGTCGTGGGCGCAGAACAGAACTCTTGTTGAGATGGTTCACACTATGCTTGATGAATACAAAGCGCCTCGTCGTTTTGGATTGATGCAATTGATACCGCGTGCCACATCATCAACAGTATATCTTCACAAATTCTTCAAGAAGACTGCCTATGAACTCCTCGACAAGAAACCCAATGTGAGTTATTTCAAAGTCTTGATTGCTAAATCTTGGATTAGAGATCCTCATCACAATGCTAAATTTGCACGAAAGCACATGAAGGTTTATGCTTGGTTCTGGAAAGGACTACGCACACCTCTGAGTCTTCAACAATGTTCTTTACAAGATTGTTGAAAGCTGTAGATGTCTTGATTCGATGAAACTAATGGCTCGCAAAGAGAGCACCTACCTTCTGTGATAGATGAACCAGCACGAGGAATCTACCAAGTTCAAAGGCGTGAGGATGTCATTCCTCTTGAAGAATCTCTTTGAAGAATTCATTCGAAGCGAAGAGCGTCGGTGATGCACTGAAGATAAAATTTGAAGAAAATGGTCTTTGAAGAAAATGCTGATCAAATTCCTCGGCGACAACCAGCTCATCCTCGCGTTGCAAAAGAAGTGCAAGTTGACAAGATCATCAATGACATTGAGCGCCATGTCCTCTCACGCTCAAAAGCTTCACATTTATCTAACTTTTGTGGGCACTATGCTTTTGTCTCTATCACAGAGCCCACTAAGGTAGATGAAGCATTTACTGGAGCTGAGTGGATTGGCAATGCAAGAAGAATTACATCGATTCGAGCTCAACAATGTGGGAACTGGTGGTGACGTCCGGATCCTCATAAGCATAATATCATTGGCACAAAGTGGATCTACATAACAAGTAAGATGAAAATGGCCTTGTGGTGAGGAATAAGGCACGACTTGTAGCTCAAGGCTACACACGGGTTGAAGGAATTGATTTGATGAAACTTTTGCACTGTTGCTAGACTTGAGGCTATTCATATTACTTGCTTATGCTAACCATCATAATATCACTTTATATCAAATGGATGTGAAAAGTGCATTCCTCAATGGTAAGCTTGAGGAAGAGGTATATGTTGCTCAACCCCAGGTTTTGAAGATCCAAAGAATCGACAAAGTCTTGGACTCAACAAGGCCCTCTATGGCCTCAAAGCAGGCCCCCAGGCGTGGTATGATACATTGAAGGAATTCTTCGTGAAGAATGGCTTCACCAGTTCACTCGACCCTACTCTCTTTACTAAATCATATGATGGTGAACTGTTTGTGTGCCAAATATATGTTGATGATATTATCTTTGGCTGTCTTGACCAGCGTTATAGTGATAAATTTGCCTATATGATGAGTGAAGAATATCAAATGTCTATGATGGGAGAATTGAAATTCTTCTTAGGTCTTCAAATTAAATCAACAGCACAATGGCATATTCATATCTCAGAGAAATACCTCAAAGATGTCTGAAGAAATTCGACATGCAAAGATTGCAAAGGCGTCAAAATTCCTATGCCCACAAATGTGTTGGGAGCGTGCGAGAAATTCAAAATTTTCCCTCGTGTCACCAAGATCTATCTATGGAGAAACTAGCGAGGGAAGGAGAGTGCATCTACATACCCTTGTAGATCGCTAAGCGGAGCGTTCATGAGAAGCAGGGGTTGAAGAGTCGTGCTAAATCGTGATCAAATCACCGGAGATCCTAGTGCGAGCAGACGGCACCTCCGCGTTCAACACACATACAGACCCGGTGGCGTCTCACGCCTTGATCCAGCAAGGAGAGAGGAGAGGTTGAGAAGACTCCATCCAGCAGCAGCACAGCAGGCGTGGTGGTGGTGGAGGCGTGGCAATCCCGCGAGGCATCCAAGCACCAAGGGAGAGGAGGAGGAAGAAGAGGCAGGGCTGCACCAGAGAGATCAAATGGTCTGTGTGGGCAGCCCTAGGCCTCATATATAGGGGAAGGGGAGGAGGTGCGCCTCTGGGGTTCCCACCCCTAGAGGCGGCAGCCCTAGATGGGATCAGGGAGGCGGCCAAGAGGGAGGGGAGAAGGCGCCCACTAGATGGGCCTTGGGCCCATCTGCCCTAGGGTTGCCCCTCCACTCTCCCTGCGCCTTGACCTCTTGTGGGGATCGCACCAGCCCCCTTGGGGCTGGTTCCCTCCACTTGGCCCATAACCTTCAGGGTTGGTGGCCCACTTGGTGGACCCCGGACCCTCCGGTGGTCGTGCGTTACCGATAAACCCGAAACTTTTCGGTGACCAAAGCAGTACTTCCATATATAAATCTTTACCTCCGGACCATTCCGGAACTCCTCGTGGCGTCCTGGATCTCATCGGGACTCGAACAACATTCGGTAACCACATACAAACTTCCTTTATAACCCTAAGCGTCGCCGAACTTTAAGTGTGTAGACCCTACGGGTTGGGAATCATCTTGACATGACCGAGGCGTTCTCTGGTCAATAACCAACAGCGGGATCTGGATACCCATGTTGGCTCCCACATATTCCACGATGATCTCATCGGATGAACCGCGATGTCAAGGACTCAAGCGATCCGTATTCAATTCCCTTTGTCTAGCGGTATTGTACTTGCGAGATTTGATCGTCGGTATCCCGATACCTTGTTCAATCTACGTTACCGGCAAATCTCTTTACTCGTTCCATAACACATCATCCGTGATCAACCCCTTGGTCACATTGTGCACATATGATGATGTCTTCAGGTGGGCCGGAGATACCTCTCCGTCACGCGGGTGACAAATCCGATCTCGATTCGTGCCAACCCAGCGAGACACTTTCGGAGATACACGTAATGCACCTTTATAGCCACCCGATTCACGTTGTGGCGTTTGGTACACCCAAAGCATTCCTACGGTATCCAGGGAGTTGCACAATCTCATGGTCTAAGAAATGATACTTGACATTAGAAAAGCTTTAGCATCTGAACTACGATCTTTGTGCTAGGCTTAGGATTGGGTCTTGTCCATCACATCATTCTACTAATGATGTGATCCGTTATCAATGACATCCAATGTCCATGGTTAGGAAACCGTAACCATCTATTGATTTCAACGAGCTAGCCAATAGAGGCTTGCTAGGGACATGGTGTTGTCTATGTATCCACACATGTATTTGAGTTTCCTATCAATACAATTATAGCATGGATAATAAGCGATTATCATGAACAAGGAAATATAATAATAACTAATTTATTATTGCCTCTAGGGCATATTTCCAACAAAATGCCATCTATGCCTTGATGAAAATGGTATTGACTTGATCACAAGGTATACGCTCCATGATTGGTTCTCTATTGTACTTATGTGCATCTAGGCGAGATATAATGCTTAGTGTTTGCATGTGTGCCCGATTTCAAGCTACACGAAGGAATCACACCATAAGTACGTGAAGCATATTCTTGATATCTAGCTCACACACAACACTAGGATTATGGTACCCCAAGGGCTCTCGTTTGATCTCATTGGATATTACGACTCGACTATCTTTGGTGATCGTGTGGACCGCAAGTCAACATCTGGTACTTGTCATTTCCTCAGGACGATCTTTGGTGCATTGGTTCTCGAAGAAAGCGAGCTGCGTATCACTATCTCTACTTGGAAGCTGAATACATTCTTCTGCGTCTTGTTGTGCTTTCGATTCTTTGTGGATGAAGCAAACTCTCAAGGACTATGGCATCGGCGTGAAGAATGTGCCTCTCTCTTGTGATAATGAGAGTGCCATCAAGATTGCTCATAACCCAGTTCAGCACTTTCGAAGACAAAGCACATTCCAGATTCGTCATCATTTTCTTAGTGATCATGTGTTGAAGGCGACATCTCCATCGAGCATGTGAAAACGAAGAACAGCTAGCCGATATCTTCACAAAGTCCTTGGATGAGAAGAGATTTAGCAAGTTGCGGTGTGAGCTAAATATCTTAGAATCTTGAATGTTCTTTGAAAAGGACACATCGACACTTATGCAAAATTGATGACTTAAATGTACAACACATGAAGAAAGCGTTTTTCTTCAATCAATGAAGAATAACACTCTAAGTGTGAAGAATTTGATTCTCGAACCCTCGACAATTGTACGGTTATGCAGAAATCATCATTCTTATCTGATTGAGTCACGCCACCACCAAAGTTGAAAATCTTCAATTTGAGTTTTTCCTCGGTTTTGAAATTCTTGATTTTCAAATTCTTCAACTTTGCAAAATCTTCACTGTTTCCGTTGTCTTTCTTCATTGACTATATATATGGGTTTATGTCCTCTCAGCATTCACTTATGGCTATTTCTTCAAGTTGCTTTTTACGCTAAGTGAATGTGATCGGACCCTTCCCCTCTATGCTATACTCAACCCAAGATATTCACAAATTCTTCATATGCGTTCTATTTGAAACTTCGTTCAAAATCTTCTTTGTGTCCTTGACAATTGAAGAAATTGCGAAGCGGAACTTTTAACTTATCTTATACAAATTTTGGTTTGCCGCTCAAACCGTTCCGCATCCCGATAAACATCCATTCACCCACGATCTAACACAATCTCCACTTTTTAGTGCGTGGGTGACACATATCATCTTGAATGAGAAGAATTCGAGGCACGTTCATCCAAAATCTTGAGTGACGGTTTTCACCGTGGCTATATACCCTCTCCCTTCCTCACTTCCTTTACTCCGCTTTCGACCGCTCTCTTCTCGCTCGAGCTTCTCAAACCTAAGCGCGCTTCTCCATAAATCAGCGGTGAGGAAGAGCTTCCTTGCCTCGACCTCGTCGCCGTCGTACTCGCGCCGACCGTGGAAATCTTCACTCCGCCACCGCCGTAGCTATCTTCCTCTGCCCGAGTTAGGGCGTGGGAGATCTGAGGTGACGAACTTCTAATCTACACTTCTCGGTTAAATCGTGTTCTTGATTCGGAGTAATTAAAAGTTACTTTTATTACTGCTTTGATTCTCAAACCTTCTGAAAATCTTCAAAGGTGTTTATTCTTCAAATCTACACATATGAACACCTCAAACAAAACATGCTCTTGATTAGTTTCTCTAAGCAATGATTTCTCTTCAAGATTCCTCAATTGTGTGGATCCTCGATCTATACAACTCTGGAACCTAAGACAAAACGAGCGCTTAGTGAAATTCTTCAAAACTCATCTGGTCAAATTCCTCAAACTAGTTCTTTTGAAAAACCTTACGAGCATATGACCTCTCCAAATTCCTCGCAACTATACTCTTGTTCACGTTACTCATGTCATTCTTCTGAATCACTAGGTTCTCATCAACTTAACTCATTTGCAGCGTTCCTCGAAGAAAAATTGCATACTTCTTAAGAGAATTCGATTGTTCAAATTCCTCGGTGAAGAATATGGCGAAGGAAAGAGAGCCCGAGAAAGGAGGAAGAGGCTGAGGTCATGGCCTTTAAGATACGGAGGACATATACTTGACTATTGCACACTGATGAAGCCAAGTTTGGCAAGGAAAAACAAAAATCAGCGCAAGGTGTGCATTCATAGGATTGAAAGGAGATGGGCAAGGAATGGAGGGAATACAGATATGTTACTCCAAAGTACATGAAGAAATTCACTTGAATCCTCCATGCCCAAGAGCTCCATTGGCACCTGGCCAGAAGCAGCCCCACCCGGCATCAAGTGTGGTGAGGACTTTCTGAAGAATGGGCCAGCGCCAAGCCAAATTAGTGAGACAAGCCAAGGAGGCGGTGAGAAATTTAATGAAGACTGCGCTCTGCTGCCTTGCTGAGGCCCTGTTCAGCCCGGAAGATCAATGGCAAAAAGCTTGGCGCACAAGCCAAGTGCTTCCTCGGCAATGCCCTCACGGCCAGAATCTTCAATGCCCTCACGGCAAGAATCTTCAATGCCCTCACGGCCAGTTCCTCATCTTTGCTCCTGCTCCTCCCAAATCCTCGGCTCCTACAAAGTCCTCGGCAACTCCTCCAAAGTCCTCGGCTTTGTGCATCGGCCACGTGCCAAGGGCTACTGAGCATCTCAATGCCTCACGGTGTCTCGCCAGGTCCTCAGCTGCACCAAATTCACCAAATTCTTCATCGGTGTTGGGGAGCGTAGTAATTTCAAAAAATTCCTCCTACGCTGCAAGATCATAGTGATGGCATAGCGAGAGGGGAGAGTGTATGTCCACGTACCCTCGTGAACCGTGGCGGGCGTTATAACAAGCGATTGATGTAGTCGTGGGTCTTCACGATCCGACCGATCCAGTACCGAGCATGCGGCACCTCGCGAGTTCGAGCTGCGTTCAGCTCGATGGCGATCCCGGACTCGATCCGGCAAAGTGTCGGGGATGAGTTCCATCGACGCAGCAGGCGTGGTGGCGATGATGATGCTCCACCGTGGCGAGGCTTCGCCTAAGCTCATGACGATATGACGAAGTGGAATATGGTGGAGGGGCACCGCCACGGCTAAGGAGCGATCCGTAGATCAACTTGTGTGTCATGGGGTGCCCCCACGCTTCGTATATAAAGGAGCAAGGGGGTGCGGCCGGCCCTAGGAGGATGCGCGGAGAGTCCCCTCCCCGGGACTCCCCCTTTTCCTAGTTGGATTAGGACTTGGGGGAGGGAAGAGGAAGGCGCGCCCCCTCTCCTGTCCTATTCGGACTAGGGGGAGGGGCGCGACCTGCTGGCCGACCCTCCTCTTCTCCCTTATGGCCCATTAAGGCCCATTGACCCCGGGAGGTTCAGTAACCCCGGTGTTCGGTAAAATCCGATTTCACGGAACCTTTCGAAGTCAAACATAGGCTTCAATATATCAATCTTTATGTCTCGACCATTTGAGACTCCTCGTCATGTCGTGATCATATCCGGGACTCGAACAAACTTCGGTACATCAATACTCATAAAATTGTCATCGTAGCGTTAAGCGTGCGGACCCTTTGGGTTCGAGAACTATGTAGACATGACCTAGAACTATTCTCGGTCAATAACCAATAGTGAAACCTGGATGTTCATATTGGTTCCTACATTTTCTCTGAAGATCTTTATCGGTCAAACCGCATAACAACATCGTTGTTCCCTTTGTCATCGGTATGTTACTTGCAGAGATTCGATCGTCGGTATCAATACCTAGTTCAATCTAGATTACGGTAAGTCTCTTTACTAGTTACGTAATACATCATTTCATAACTAACTCATTAGTTACAATGCTTGCAAGGCTTAGGTGATGAGTATTACCGAGAAGGCCCGAGAGATACCTCTCCAGACAATCGGAGTGACAAAACCTAATCTCGAATTATACCAACTCAACATATACTTTTGGAGACACACTGAGAAGTACCTTTATAATCACCCGATTCGTTGTGACGTTTGGTAGCACACAAAGTGTTCCTCCGTAGCAGAGTTGCATAATCTCATAGTTGCGAGGAACTTTGTATAAGTCATGAAGAAAGCAATAGCAACATACTAAGCGATCAAGTGCTAAGCTAACGGAATGGGTCAAGTCAATCACATCATTCTCCTAATGATGTGATCCGTTAATCAAATGACAACTCATGTCTATGGTTGGAAACATAACCATCTTGATTAACGAGCTAGTCAAGTAGAGGCATACTAGTGACATCTCTGTTTGTTTATGTATTCACACATGTATTATGTTTCGGTTAATACAATTCTAGCATGAATAATAAACATTTATCATGATATAAGGAAATAAATAATAACTTTATTATTGCCTCTAGGGCATATTTCCTTGATCTCCCACTTGCACTAAGTCAATAATCTAGATTACACGGTAATGATTCTCACACCCATGGAGTCTTGGTGTTGATCATGTTTTTCTCGTGAGAGAGGCTTAGTCAGCAGTGCGCAACATTCAGATCCGTATGTATCTTGCAAATCTCTATGTCTCCCACTTGGACTTGGTCCCGAATGGAATTAGGCGTCTCTTGATGTGCTTGGTCCTCTTGTGAAATCTGGATTCCTTTGCCAAAGCAATTGCACGATATTATCACGAGAAGATCTTCATTGGTCCCGATGCACTAGGTATAACACCTAGATCGGAAATGAACTCTTTCATCAGACTCCTTCATTTCTGCTTCGAAGCAGCTATGTACTCCGCTTCACATGTAGATCCGCCACGGCGCTTTGTTTAGAACTGCACCAACTTACAGCTCCACCGTTTAATAAAAATCGTATCCGGTTTGCGATTTAGAATCGTGGGATCGGTGTCAAAACTTACATCGGCGTAACCCGCTACGACAAGCTCTTTGTCACCTCCATAAGCGAAAACATATCCTTAGTCCTTTTCGGGTATTTCAGGATATTCTTGACCGCTGTCGATGATCCACTCTGGATTACTTTGGTACCTCCTGCTAAGCTAATAGCAAGGCACATCAGGTCGGTACACAGCATTGCATACATGATAGAGCCTATGGCTGAAGCATAGGGAACTCCTTTCATTTTCCTCTATCTTCTGCGGTGGTGGGCATTGAGTCGACTCAATCTTACACCTTATGTCTGAGGCAAGAACCCTTTCTTTGCACGATCCATAATGAACTTTTCAAGACTTTATCAAGGTATGTGCATTGTGAAAGTCAATTAAGCGTCTTGATCTATCTCTATAGATCTTGATGCCCAATATATAAGCAACTTCACGAGGTCCTTCATTGAAAAACTTTTATTCAAGTATCCTTTTATGCTATCCAGAAATTCTATATCATTTCAATTAACAATATATAGTCCACATATAATATTAGAAATGCTCTGAGCTCCCCTCACTTTCTTGTAAATCTGAGGCTTCTCCAAAGTGCAGCATAAAACCATATGCTTTGATCACACTATCAAGCGTTTATTCAACTCGAGAGGCTTGCACGGACCATAGATTGATCGTTGGAGCTTGCACACTTTGTTAGCTCCCTTAGGATCGACAAAACCTTCGGTTGCATCATATACAACTCTTCTTCGAAATCCATTCAGAAATGCAGTTTTGACATCCATCTGCCATATTTCATAATCATAAAATCTGGCGATTGCTAACATGATTCGGACAGACTTAAGCATCGCTTCTGGTGAGAAAGGTCTCATCGTAGTCAACTCCTTGAACTTGTCGAAAACCTTTTGCAACAAGTCGAGCTTTGTAAGCTTGATAACATTACCGTCGTCGTCGGTCTTCTTCTTGAAAATCCATTTATTCTCTATTGCTTGCCGATCATCGAGGCAAGTCAACCAAAATCCATACTTTGTTCTCATACATGGATCCCATCTCAGATTTCATGGCTTCAAGCCATTTTGCGAATCTGGGCTCACCATCGCTTCTTCATAGTTCGTAGGTTCACCATGATCTAGTAGCATGACTTCGAGAATAGGATTACCGTACCACTCAGTGCGGATTTTATTCTGGTTGATCTCTGATTCGGTAACAACTTGATCTGAAGTTTCATGATCATCATCATTAACTTCCTCGCTAATTGGTGTAGGTGTCACGAGAACCGATTTACGTGATGAACTACTTTCCAATAAAGGGGCTGATACATTACCTCATCAAGTTCTACTTTCCTCCACTCACTTCTTTGAGAAAACTCCTTCTCTAGAAAGGATCCATTCTTAACAGCGAATGTCTTGCCTTGGATCTGTGATAGAAGGTATACCCAATTGTCTCCTTTGGGTATCCTATGAAGACACATTTTTCGATTTGGGTTCAAGCTTATCAGGTTGAAGCTTTTTCACATAAACATGCAACCCCAAACTTTCAGAAGCGACAACTTTGGTTTCTTGCCAAACCATAGTTCATAAGGTGTCGTCTCAGCAGATTTTGATGGTGTCCTATTTAGCGTGAATCGGTAGTCTCTAAAGCATAACCCCAAAGCGATAGCGGTAAATCGAAATAGACATCATAGATCGCACCATATCTAGTAAAATCACGATTCTGACGTTCGGACACACCATTCTGTTGTGGTGTTCCGGTGGCGTGAGTTGAAACTATTCGCATTGCTTCAAATGTAGACCAAACTCGTAACTCAAATATTCTCCTCCACGATCAGATCGTAGAAACTTTATTTTCTTATTACGATGATTTTCAACTTCACTCTGAAATTCTTTGAACTTTTCAAATGTTTCAGATTTATGCTTCATTAAGTAGATATACCCGTATCTGCTTAAATCATCTGTGAAGGTGAGAAAATAACGATATCGCCACGAGCTTCAACATTCATCGGACCACATACATCTGTATGTATGATTTCCAACAAATCTGTTGCTCTCTCCATACAACGGAGAGCGGTGTTTTAGTCATCTTGCCCATGAGGCACGGTTACATAAGTACCAAGTGATTCATAATCAAGTGATTCCAAAAGTCCATCGTATGGAGTTTCTTCATCGTTTACACGATATGACCTAAGCGGCGGTGCCACAAATAAGTTGCACTATCATTATCAACTCTGCATCTTTTGGCTTCGACATTATGAATATGTGTATCACTCTTTGTCGAGATTCAACAAGAATAGACCACTCTTCAAGGGTGCATGACCATAAAGATATTACTCATATAAATAGAACAACCATTATTCTCTGATTTAAATGAATAACCGTCTCGCATTAAACAAGATCCAGATATAATGTTCATGCTCAGCGGCGGCACCAAATAACAATTATTTGGGTCTAAAACTAATCCGAAGGTAGATGTAGAGGTAGCGTGCCGACCGCGATCACATTGACTTTGGAACCGTTTCCCGCGCGCCGTCACCTCGTCCTTTGCGGTGCTCGCTTATTCCGTAGTCCTGTTTGAGTTGCAAATATTAGCAGAACCCGTTATCAAATACCAGTGCTACTACGAGCTCTAGTAAGGTACACATCAATAACATGTATATCACATATACCTTTGTTCACCTTGCCATCCTTCTTATCCGCCAAATACTTGGGGCAATTCCGCTTCGATGACCAGCTTGCTTGCGGTAGAAGCACTCGGTTTCAGGCTTAGGTCAGACTTGGGTTTCTTTTCTTGAGCAACAACTTGCTTGCTGTTCTTCTTAAAGTTCCTTCTTCTTTCCTTTGCCCTTTTCTTGAAACTAGTGGTCTTGTTGACCATCAACACTTGATGCTCCTTCTTGATTTCTACCTCCATGGCTTTTAGCATTGCGAAGAGCTCGGGAAGTGTCTTATTCATCCCTTGCATATTATAGTTCATCACGAAGCTCTTGTAGCTTGGTGGCGATGATTGGAGAATTACATCAATGACACTATCATCCGGAAGATTAACTCCCGGTTGAATCAAGTGATTATTATACGGACATTTTGAGTATGTGCTCCTTGTGAGAACTATTCTCCTCCATCTTGCAGCTATAGAACTTATTGGAACTTCATATCTCTCAATCCGGGCATTTGCTTGAAATATTAACTTCAACTCCTGGAACATCTCATATGCCCCATGGCGTTCAAAAGCGTCGTTGAAGACCAGTTCTAAGCCGTAAAGCATGGCACCTTTGAACTATGGAGTAGTCATCGACTTTGCTACGCGAGACGTTCACAACCACGGCGTTGCTCTGCGCGACTGGCACCCAGCGGTGCTTCGGGGCGTAATTCTTACATGCAGCAATGAGGATAATCCTCAAATTACGGACCCGATCCATGTAATTGCTACCATCATCTTTCAACTTTGCTTTCTCAAGAGAGCATTAAAATTCAACGGAACAACACCACGAGCCATCTATCTACGATAAACATAGACAAGCAAAATACTATCGGTACTAAGTTCATGATAAATTTAAGTTCAATTAATCATATTAAAACTCCCACTTAGGCAGACATCTCTCTAGTCATCTAAGTGATTCGTGATCAAATCAACTAAACCATAACCGATCATCACGTGAGATGGAGTAGTTTTCAATGGTGAACATCACTATGTTGATCATATCTACTATATGATTCACGCTTTCGACCTTCGGTCTCCGTGTTCGAGGCCATATCTGCATATGCTAGGCTCGTCAAGTTTAACCTGAGTATTCTGCGTGTGCAAAACTGGCTTGCACCCGTTGTAGATGGACGTGAAGCTTATCACACCCGATCATCACGTGGTGTGCAGGCACTCTGAACTTTTATAGCAGTGCATACTCAGGGAGAACACTTCTTGATAATTTTTAGTGAGAGATCATCTTATAATGCTACCGTCAATCAAAGCAAAATAAGATGCATAAAGGATAAACATCACATGCAATCAATATAAGTGATATGATATGGCCATCATCATCTTGTGCTTGTGATCTCCATCTCGAAAGCACCGTCATGATCACCATCGTCACGAGGCGACACCTTGATCTCCATCGTAGCATCGTTGTCGTCTGCCAACTATTGCTTCTCGACTATCGCTACAGCTTAGTGATAAAGTAAAGCAATTACATGGCGTTGCATTTCATACAATAAGCGACAACCATATGGCTCCTGCCGATTGCCGATAACTTCGGTTACAAAACATGATCATCTCATACAATAAAATATAGCATCACGTCTTGACCATATCACATCACAACATGCCTGCAAAAACAAGTTAGGCGTCCTCTACTTTGTTGTTGCAAGTTTTACGTGGCTGCTACGGGCTGAGCAAGAACCGTTCTTACCTCGCATCAAAACCACAGCGATAGTTTGTCAAGTTGGTGCTGTTTTAACCTTCGCAAGGACGGGCGTAGCACACTCAGTTCAACTAAAGTGAGAGAAAGCAGACACCCGCGGTCACCTTTAAGCAACAAGTGCTGAAGCGGTGAAACCAGTCTCGCGTAAGCGTCTGCGTAATGTCGGTCGGGCGCTTCATCTCACAATACCGCTGAACCAAAGTATGACATCTTTGGTAGCGGTATGACTTATATCGCCCACAACTCACTTGTGTTCTACTCGTGCATATGACATCAGCGCATAAAACCAGGCTCGGATGCCCTTGTTGGGGGCGTAGTAATTTCAAAAAATTCCTCGCACACGCAAGATCATGGTGATGGCATAGCGAGAGGAGAGTGTATGTCCACGTACCCTCGTGAGCCGTAAGCGGGCGTTATAACAAGCGGTTGATGTAGTCGTGCGTCTTCACGATCCGACCGATCCAAGTACCGAGCATACGGCACCTCCGAGTTCACTGCGTTCAGCTCGATGGCGATCCCGGACTCCGATCCGGCAAAGCGTCGGGGATGAGTTCCGTCGACCTGACGGCGTGGTGGCGATGATGATGCTCACGGTAGCGAGGGCCGCCTAAGCTCATGACGATATGACGAAGTGGAATATGGTGGAGGGGCACCGCTGCAGCTAAGAGCGATCCGTAGATCAACTTGTGTGTCATGGGGTGCCCCCTGCCCATATATAAAGGAGCAAGGGGTGCGGCCGGCCCTAGGAGGGCTTGGGAGGTCCTACTCCGGGACTCCCCCTTTCCTAGTTGGATTAGGACTTGGGGAGGGAAGAGGAAGGCGCGCCCCTCTCCTGTCCTATTCGGACTAGGGGGGGAGGCGGCACCTGCTACCTGGCGGCCCTCCTCTTCTCCTTATGGCCCATTAGGCCCATTGACCCCGGGAGGTTCAGTAACCCGGTGTTAGGTAAAATCGATTTCACGGAACCTTTCGAAGTCAAACATAGGCTTCCAATATATCAATCTTTATGTCTCGACCATTTGAGACTCCTCGTCATGTCGTGATCACATCAGGGACTCGAACAAACTTGGTACATCAATACTCATAAAATTGTCATCGTAGCGTTAAGCGTGCGGACCCTACGGGTTCGAGAACTATGTAGACATGACCTAGAACTATTCTCGGTCAATAACCAATAGTGGAACCTGGATGTTCATATTGGTTCCTACATTTTCTCTGAAGATCTTTATCGGTCGAACCGCATAACAACATCGTTGTTCCCTTTGTCATCGGTATGTTACTTGCGAGATTCGATCGTCGGTATCAATACCTAGTTCAATCTCGTTACGGCAAGTCTCTTTACTGGATTACGTAATACATCATTTCATAACTAACTCATTAGTTACAATGCTTGCAAGGCTTAGGTGATGAGTATTACCGAGAAGGCCGAGATACCTCTCGAGGCAATCGGAGTGACAAAACCTAATCTCGAATTATACCAACTCAACATATACTTTTGGAGACACACTGTAGAAGTACCTTTATAATCACCCGATTACGTTGTGACGTTTGGTAGAACACAAAGTGTTCCTCCGGTAAGCAGAGTTGCATAATCTCATAGTTGCGGGAACTTTGTATAAGTCATGAAGAAAGCAATAGCAACATACTAAGCGATCAAGTGCTAAGCTAACGGAATGGGTCAAGTCAATCACATCATTCTCCTAATGATGTGATCCGTTAATCAAATGACAACTCATGTCTATGGTTAGGAAACATAACCATCTTGATTAACGAGCTAGTCAAGTAGAGGCATACTAGTGACATATTTGTTTGTTTATGTATTCACACATGTATTATGTTTCGGTTAATACAATTCTAGCATGAATAATAAACATTTATCATGATATAAGAAATAAATAATAACTTTATTATTGCCTCTAGGGCATATTTCTTTCAATCAGGCCCCTCTGCTTTGAAGAAAAAGGCAAGCTGGCGGGCGAGGTCCTCGGCCAAGTCGAAGAAGAAAAGCAATTACGCCTTCCAGAAGTGCCATCGGCGATGAAGGCGATGATGATGAACTTGCGAGAAATCATCGAGACGGACAAATAAGGCCGCTAGAGCCAAAGGCACACTGTGCCCTTTGCTTTTTTGGATCCAAGAGGCGATCCTTGATTACATTGATCTACGGCACAAGGACCCAAACACCCCTATGCGATTTTCGCCGACTCTGGACAAAGTCATATCTTGACCCATTTCATCATTGAAGAGAAATGGAAGTTTGAAAAGGCAGACGAGATCAAGAAAGCTCAATTTAGAAAGGAGAAGTTTGTGAGGAAAAAGCGTTGTTGGAATGACAAGCGAGGAACTCCTCAAGATCGGTGAAATCAAGCCCTCGGCAAAAACTTTGATGCTTATTATGCTGATTGGCAAGGCCAAAGTCAGTTAAATCAACTTTGACGAAGAAGTTCCCAATGTTGCAGCCCCAGCGCAAAAAGAAATTCCTCGGTGAGCCTCTGCTCGACCCTCTTGGCATTTATACCAGCACCGGCTGATGATTTTCAGCCTGCTTGAAAAAATGCTAGTTCGAGTGATGACTCCATTCCATATTTGAAGAAATTGCCGAGGCATCCACTTGTAGTGCGCTGAAAAAGCCCGAAGAAAGTCAGAACAGCTGCATCGATTCTTGCTGAGAAATCAACCAGATTCTCGGCTACTCCTGCGTCTACACCAACTCAATCCTTCCATCGCATCGATGTGAAGAAGACCAAGGCTGAGCGAGCGAGCTGCAGTGAAGAAAAGGAAAGCATCAGCTGCTTCAAATTCTTCACCCGAAGAAAATGAAGCCTATGACAAGCTCTTTGAAAATCAATCAATCTTGTTCCAATTTCCTCCATTCCATCAAAGGACCTTGTTCCTTTTGGTGAAAAGTATGAGATCCCAGCGGATCGATGAAGAAAATCATTCTGCTGCCTTCGTCGAGCAGTTGATGAAGAAATTGATGTGGATACAATCCCTTCAACACCAATCATTTCCTCGCCTATGCCTCGGTTCACAGGTGAAGAGGCTGGTGTTGAGAAATTGAAGGCGAAATGTGGATATTGGAAGCACAACACACTGTGATGAGCGATGACTTTTGGGACGATCGACATCAAATTCTCCTCTCTTCACCCCAATCCAACAAATTCCTCGAGTCCCTGCACCAGCTGTTCAAGCTGGGCTATGAAAAACTCATCCCACTCCCTCTGTGCATGAAGAAATTCCAGCCACTAGCTTGAAGAACTTTCTTGTTCATTTGATCCTATGAACATCGAGACTGCATATGAAGAGGACCAGAAATTCCTCGGCTGAAGAACACAGATTGCGATTCACGAGGTGTGATGCAACTCACGACACTCCTTGCCAAAGCAAAGAATCCATTCTCAGCGAAGCAAAGTTCAAGGCTGAAGATTTCTTCAGCGAGCATGTATTCTTCACGACTACAACCCATATGACTCTGCTCGCATAAGGAAGAGGCGGTTACGGACTGCTAGTCAAGCCAACTTCTATTCCTCTGTGCTATTCAACAAAGACAAAGTCTTGATCATGCACATATTCCTCATGTGGACAAGGTCTTCATTCAATTACAAGGCTGATACTCGAACCACTTTGCTGCTACTTGCCTCCAATTGAAGTCCTCAAGCGGACATTTTCCTCGGTGATGACAAGGGCAAGGCAAGCTGCTTGTGATAGATGAAAGCGTTCGTCCATTGGATGGTCAATTTAGCAAAGCTGCATCCTACTCCACCAATGATGACTCATGCCACACATGACTTCTGCGCCAACAACTACGCCAAGCAAAATCCTCAAGCCACGGCACCGGGGTGATGGTGATCATGGGTTACTCATCGGTCTTCATCGGAAGGTTGATCGCAATCATAATTGGGTCAAGCGTCGGTTTGGTTCAATTCTTCACAACATGACCTCAACTCACAATGTAGTGAAGAAAAACCAATACTACCTCCATGAAACCTTCAACCACTTTGGGCTGTTCTTTCTAATGTCTACAGCGGAAAGGCGAAGACAATGGGTCTCAAGGAAGAATTTGGTAGTGCCGCACCTCCATAGAAGAAATACAAGAAGGTCGAGGTTCCTTCCTTGGTAGCCAGCTCCTATTCTTCATCCTTGCGACAACGATGAAAATGAAGACTTGGGCGACCTGCGGCGAGGCCTACTCGACAACCGACCCGAATATGCTGGCGCTCCTTCATCAACAGAAATTCTTGAGCGTTAGTCCTCGGTTTCAATCCTTTTGGTCATTTGATGACAAGGGAGAAATTTGAGTTAGTCTTCAAGCGGGTCTATTTTAGCGGCTCATATACAAGCGTTTTTTGCTAAGTTACAACTCTCGTTCTTACGAAGCTTTATTGGATCGAGTTGTAATCTTAAACCGATGGTGCTTTCGATACTTTTGATGTGTTCCTCTGCATGCTTATTCCTCATTATATGTTAATGCATGTTAAACTACATCAGTCACCATATTTCATCATGTATTTCAAATTCTTCATATTATATGTCAAATCGTGTATGAATTACAAGATATAGGGGAGATCTCCATGATTCAACTCTTCAAATGTGCAATGCCTCAAAAGCAAAATTCCTCACTATGCACATCTTGGGGAGTTCTTCTATATCTTGCAATCAAATTCCTCGATGTCGATATTTACACTTCATATGTTTATCCCGTTGAAAACTTAACCTATATTGTCATCAATCACTAAAGGGGAGATTGTAAGTGCATCTAGTGCCCTTAGTGATTTTGGTGTATTGAAGACTTATAGGTTAAGGGACTAATGTGTTTATGAGTGTACAGGTCTATAAGTCTATGAGGAGTTTGATATTTATAGAGAAGTCGACCCTAAAAATGAAGTCCTTGTTGAAGACTTTGATATCTGAAAACTTTCGAAGACTTTGAAAGTGAAGAAATTGGTGTGACCTTGAAGACTTAGTATTCATTTGAGGAACATGAAGCGTGGAGACTTTTGTTTTCGTAGTTTCGTTTTCTCCTTCTTGAGTCATAGGAAACACCGTCTTTGTTAAAGAATTAGAGGAAATACTAAGGAAATTTTCCATGTGATGCTCAACTCAAAATCCTACACCTACCAATCCCTTGAGTGAAGCCTTTGGAAATCTCATCTGATTCAGTCAATTTCTTGATGTGAGGCGAAGTTCTTACGGTCATTGAAATTTCATTACGGCGAGGTGTTAAAATTAGCGTCTGGATTGCCTACGATGAGAACATGATAGCCTACGAGAATTTGAGAGTCAAATTTCCGACCGTTCTTTGTGTTTAGCGTCGGTTGTCCCAAAATATCTTATCCACCTAACGGTCATATCATTGAAGGGCATTTATGTCTTATCATGTTGGGCTGCTCCTAGGCTATAAATAGCCGCCCTACAACCACTAGCTGGTTGGCTGCTCGAAGAACTTGACACTTGTCATTTGAGAGCAACCCATCCTCAGGGACTTTGGCGAAAATCATCAGTGAGAAAAACCCAAACCAAACCCTACAAACCCAAAGTGATTGAGCATCCTTGAAGAGATTGATCTGCGTGGATCCGCGCATTACCTTTGAAGGCATGCTTCTTCAGACGGTTAGGCGTCATGGTCTAGAACATCAAGAGGAATTGTGGATGCAGAGTGACCAAATGCATGAAGGTTTGGAAATCGCTGAAGACTTACCACAGTGATTGGGCGAGTCATGTGACCTTAGTTCAAGGAGAATCGGTGAGGACTTGGTGTCTGAGCTGCGTGCTTTCGCGCCAGGTGTCCGGGGCTGTGTGTCCTCGAGTTTAAATACTCGGCCGCTCAACCGGGACGTACAAGCCGAGACAACGATTTGGGCCTGGTCTACAAATCATTGTCTTCACCAACCTAAGCGGTTCTATTTCCTCAACTCTTTCATTTCCTCATTCTTGTGTTGAGTGTTCGTTCATATCGTGCTTGAAGACTTTGACTCAAGACTTTCTCAATTTCCTCAGTTCAATTCTTGATCTGTTTGTCTCCATCTTGTGCTATCACATGTTTACGCTTTACGTACTCTTTGATTGTCTTCATTTCATCATGATGACCATGCCTGCATTGTCTTATTCTTACTTACGAGTAATTATTCATTGCAAGTAGTTCTTCACTTAGGAATTTCCTCACGGAAAATTCTTCATTGAAGAATTCATAAAAAACCTATTACCCCCCCTCTAGTCGATATAGCACTTTCATCCATGGGTGTGGGACTCCGACAGCGTCTTGAGGTCCCGGTGTGTGAGATTAGTTGACGGCGGGCTTGGCGATGGTGTCGATCGCGTGATGCGGATCTCATCGCTCGTGGCGGATCTCGCCACTCCGACCATCGTGGAGAACACGGGACTGAGGCGGTGTGGCCTTGGATAATCTTGCTAAAATAATCCCGCTAATCAAGCCACATCATCCGATTACCGATGCTAAGCGTCCAGTTAGTTCAAACCGCGTCAAATTAAAATTTAAAATAAAGGCAAAGCGACAAAGGTTTTGAAATATTAAAACTAAATTGTTTGGGTTGTGTCAAATAATGCATAGGTAATTATGGTGGAGAAACCACATTTTATATAAAGGTTTAAATGCACTTAAGTAATTAAGGTAGTAGGTAAAACAATTACTTAAATGCTTTTAAAAATAATAAACTATTACAAACCATTTTATTTTGAAGAGCTAAATTATTAGTGGCAAGGCACAATTTATAACACTAAATTAGGTGCCACTTTTGTATTTTATTAAAACTAAAATAAATAGAAACTATGATAAATCGAAAAGGATAAACAAAGAAAACAAAAAAAGGAAAGAAAGAAAACCGGGCCTTCCCCCCACATAGCGTTTGGCCCAAGCGGGCATCCAGCCCACGAGGCCACCGGCCCGGCCATCGCTCCCTTAACCCCTTACAGGTGGCGGAACCCTAGCGGGATCCCCCCGCTCGTCCCACTACCCGTCGCCCCTTCCCCACGATCCCTTCTCCCTCACTGCGATCTGGATCAGGCGCATGCCCGCCCATGGCGATCGCCCCCAACCTCACGGACTTTCCCCTCCCCGAGCTCGCCTCCCGACTCCCTCCCTCGTTCGCCCGCTCCCCCACCATTGGATCGAGGCGGCGGCGCCCGACCCGTCGCCGACACCGCCAGTCCTCGCGCGGCGTCCTCCCGCCGCCTCGGTGTGCAGGAGCACCGCCTTTGTCTTCGTCGACCCCCCCTGCCTCAGCGGATCGAGCCGTCCCTTCCCGGATCGCCGTCGCGCCACCTCGCCCGTCGTCGATCTGCCTCGGCGGACCTCCCGAGCCCACCGCCTTTGCCCTACGGACCCGGTGAGGCCCAGCCTCTTCCTCCCTCCCCGTCGGCGGTTCTTTGTCTCGCCGCCTTGCCAGCATCCTCCGGCCCCGCGACCGACCCCCTGCGACCCCACGCAACCCGTCGCATATGCTCACATGAGCCCGTCCATAACCACCAGCGTGACCGTCCTTGGCCCAGGTGCCCGCGCCCGCGCCGAGCGGCGTCTCGCTCCCCTGCCCTGACCATTAAGCTTCTCGTCGTGCGAACCCCTCACCCACGGTGGCATGGCGCGCCCGCTCATGGCGCTTCTTAACCGCCTCATTTGCTGTGGTGGTCTTGTTGCCCATACCTTTCTGGGTCGCCGCCAGCCATGTATCCTGACGCCCGGCCTTCGCGCCCTGAGCCTCGTGGCTTTGCTCCGCTCGACCCAGATTAACTCGCATCCGTTAGTGCCGATTAGCCGTTTGGCCCTAGAGGCCCTTTGCCAAAGGCCCCCCCCTGTATTAAAAATAATAATAATAAAAATAATAAAATAAAAACATAATAATAATAAAAGGAAATAAATATATGTATTAATAATAATTAAATAACTGGTTAATTAATTACTTAACAATTAACTTTGTTAGTTAACCTAATGAACAATTTAGTCTAATTAAGCTGTTTAATTAAAGCATGCCAATGGCAATGGGACCCACATGAGGTTGACGAGTCAACTCTGTTGACTTCTTGACGTCGGCATGACATCATCTTGACGTCATAAATTCATTTTTGAATTAATTAATTAATTAATTAAATTCAGAAATTAATAAAATCTTTAGAAAATCATATCTTTTAATCAAGTAACTTCGGTTAAAATATTTCTAACATGAAAGTTGCTCGAGCAGCGAGGCGAACCGGATCGTGATCCGTTCGTCGCCACACCTAACCTATCAGACCTGCAACTTTCCCCTCGGCTCCTCTGCCAAAACTTCGAAACAAGGAATACTTTCCGGATGTTTCCCTAACCAGTACCACCTCTTACAGCGTTAGGGCACAGAACAGCGTATTGTCTTATTACGCTTTGTGATGCATTTGATTGCTCTGTTATTTATTATGTTTCCCCTCAGTGCTTTTTTCGGTGGAGCCAGAGGCCATTGCGGTCCCCTGTGATCGACTACGGTGTTGGCGACCCTCTCCTTGCGAGCAACCAGGCAAGCCCCCTTGATCACCGGATATCGCCTACTCTTATCTACTTTGCTTGCATTAGAGTAGTGTAACATATTCTTGCTTTGGATATCCTATCTTGCTGCATATCTGTCCTTGTTACTCTTGTTGTTACCTTTATCGCTATCCTCTTGCTTAGTATAGGATGCTAGTGTTCCATCGGTGGCCCTACATTCTTGTCAAATGCGCCATGCTATACTCTTTGGGCGTGATTGCTTGGGAGGTGATCACGGGCACATACTATATACTTTAAACTATTACATTACACTGTGATCTTGTTAGGAGATGAAATTTGAAAGGGCGGGTGGTTCCATCCGGTGAGGTGGGCCTAGGTTCCCGACGGCCCCAGCTGATAGGTGTGGCGGGCGGCAGGGGCAGTTGAGACTACAGGTGAGAGGTGGGCACTGCCTGTTCGGCGTTCGCGGATGCTAACTGCAGCGCGAGGTCTTGGTATTTGATCTGGAGTTGGCTCTGAGCTTATCGCACTAACCATCTCTGCGGGAGTAGTTATGGGTATCCGCGTCGTGGTATCGGCCGAACTTCGCAGACGTCGGCTGACGGGCCGGCGCGGGGTTGGATTGGAAACGCTTCTTTGGGCTAGATGTTGCTTCCGGCAGCGTCGCATAGCGTCGAGTGTGCTTTCGAGGCGATGGGCCCGGACCCTGGCTTAGGGTTTGAACCGGCGTGTTGGCCTCTCTGTTGTGCCTAGGTGGGGCTGCGGCGTGTTGATCTTCGGCGGGCATGACCGAGAAAGTGTGTGCGGCCAAATGGGATCAGCGTCTTTGGGTAAGATGGTGCACCCTGCGGTGAAGTTAATCTATTGAATAGCCGTGATCTTGATAACAGGGCGACTTGAGTTGTACCTTGAGCTTATGACAACTAGAACCGGATACTTGATAAAACACACCTTCCAAGTGCGGATACAACGGTGGTCGCTCTCGCTCGGGGTTATGGCGAGGTTGCGGGTAGGATTATGCTATATGATGTTATTTGGAGGACTTCCGTATGTCCCTACATGCATTGCAAGGCAGTTGTCGAAGCGTAGTCTTCGTTAAGACTAGCTATCCCCTCTTATTACGGCATTACCGAGATCAGTCCTTGACATGGCCCTTTACACATATAACCATGCATATGTAGTGTAGCTCCTTGCTTGCGAGTACTTTGGATGAGTACTCACGGTTGCCTTGTTCCCCTTTTCCCCCTACCTCTATTCGATTCTGCAGCAGACGATGGAGCCAGGGCAGGCATACCGCCTATGGCGACTACTACTCTGGAGGTGCCTACTACTACATGCAGCCGGCCGGCGGCGACCGGGAGTGACCTAGGAGGATCGAGGCGAGAGGCTGCTCCTCTTCGTCTGTATCCAGTTTGTGCTAGCCTTCTTAAGGCAAACTTGTTTAACTTATATGCGTACTCGAGATATTGTTGCTTCGGCTGACTTCGTCTATGATCGAGCACTTGTATTCGAGCCCTCGAGGCCTGGCTTGTATTATGATGCTTGTATGACTTATTTTATTTGTAGAGAGTTGTGTTGTGATATCTTCCTTGGTCCTTGATCTTGATCGTACACATTTGCGTGCATGATTGAGTGTCGATTAAATCGAGGCGTCTGAGATTAATATCGAGCCATTGCTGTAAGAATCCCCTTCCACACTCCTTGGCGAAGTCGAGTCTAGACATTGCAAAACTTTTACTAACTTGGCTGTGTGCCTTACGGATTGCGTCGCCATCGGGTGGTACTAGGATCTTTTACTCCTCGATCTTTACTACGGGATTACGAACTCTCTTCTATTCGGGTTAGCGATTTTATTAAAATCTAACTTTAGGTTCTCGAAAATACTTTCACCGGAGAGGCCCTTGATCCAGATGATCACCGGCGCACGGAAGATTTCGGAATACTCTTTGATACTATCTCGAGACTTTGTGCCCATCACTTTTGCTATTCGACCACCGATAAATCCGTATGGAAAACTACTTACACTTGCCATTCATACGATCATCCCCATTGATCTTGTTATTACAAGATACCCCAAAGTTTTCTCTATTGTTAGAGAATACTTTGTGCCTATTGCCTAGCAGTTCCTTGCTACATGAATACCCCTTCAAATAAATACTACGCGCTTGTAGGTATCCGCTCAACCCAGTTGTTCATATGTGTCACAAAAGTCTTCAAAATACTATTCGATCTTAGAAAATCCTCTGGAGCCTTTGGCTCTTGAAATTCTTGCTTGCTTGCATTATGGTTAATCCCATAAGTCTCGTAGTCATATTGACATTCCTTGTCATTATCATTTTGAGTCTGATTGACTCAATATGTTTCTTGAATACCATAATCATCATTGATCCTTATAAATTACCTTTACATTTGAGCTGCCATTCTTTTAAGCTGGAATTGGTTCTCGACCAATCAATTAATAGATTGATTGTACCCTAAGGCTATTCAACTTATCCATCCCTAAGCGAGCATTGCTTGATCCTTGAATTAGGAATCATAATTCCTTTGCATTTGACAATTGAGTTAGGTTGTTTCTATAATTTGATCTCCTTGCATTCTTCTTCCTCTAGTTGAGTCTTGATGCTCACGTCGGATCCCTTGTGGACCACGGATCCTTTGTTGGATTTTATCGACAGCGCCCTTCATATTCAATAACCTTGTGAGCCTTTCCTCGATACATAATGCCTTTGGTAAATTGTATCCTCTGCTTTCTCAACCATGCTCTGCCTTGAGCTTGAGTTAATTATTTCTAAAGATTACGGTATATGATTCCAGAAGCCCTATGGGTAGAACATATGCCTTCACTAAACCGTGTGAACCGAAAGTTTTCACGAATCATACTCTTACGGTGCTTGCCGGATAAAACTTTCAACACGCAACTTCATCGAGCGAAAGTGAATGAAGGGTTATGCATTGGAGAAGTGAGTCGACCTTGAACTTGTGTTCATGCCCATGGACCACGATGTAGATCTTATCATTAAAGCTTCTCTTAAATTAATTATTCCTTTGGTATAAGTTCATCTTATATCGAGGGATGCGGCCTTTTGCAATCGTGGTTCGACCATGTTCTCTTTTAAATACCATTTCTCGTGCAAGTTTAAGCACTTGTCTTTGGTAGAGCAATACCCAGTCAACCTTTACTTTGATCTTGTGTAGAGTATTACCCCTGGTATCTCGAGATTATCATGGAGCGCATAACTTTTATGAGTTCTTCATCAAGTGCTACCTTCCTTGATTCCAATTCTTCACGGGCTCTGAGTTATTAAACACTCAAAGACACCGATAAGCTGAACAGTCCAGCCCTACGGTTCAACAACTCTTGATAGCTTCTATAGGTAGGAGTTTGTACCGACCACGCCATTCCTAGCTTGTTTGGCTATATCATTGTCGTGATGATTTTAAGCTGTGCTACCGGTCCTTCTTCTCGGAGCACAATTTTGACGATGAACTAACCTTACGTCGATCCTCATCGTCATATCATTTACCCTTGAACAACAAACTTGGTTTGAGTTTGTGTCATACCCTTGGTTCCAATAACCTTTCACTTCATCATTACTTTGACTTGATGTAATCGCGCGATCGATTACATCTTCATGAAATCTCTCGACAAATGTTTCGTGATCATCATCATTACGAGCACTTCGGGATATCAATTGAATTCATGTTGAGTAATACCATCCTTGCCCCGATGATTTTGTAACATTGACCACTTTATTGCCTTCCGTTCAACACAAAACTTGTTACGTGTTTTGTGTTATACCTTGAGTTCCTTGCTATCCAGCAATTGTTCTTCTTTACCTTGGAGTATTACCATCCTTTAAATCAAGAATGTTGCGAGATTGTTCCACCTCTTGAGAATTCTTGACATGAAATACTTCTCACCATCACCATTCTTTCTTGGTCCCGTGTTAATTCCAACAAGTGAGCGGTGTTGTTTGAGTTCGTACTTCTAGCAACCTTGTTGCTTTGAAGTTAATGATCGAGAGTTCGTTCTTAGACTATTGGTTATTGAATCGTCACTCTAACATTGAGCTTGCTGCCTAAGGTCATGCCGGGCACACCTTTCAACTAATGATTGATGGTGTATGTTTTCCTCGAGCATACTTCCTTATATCATTTGATCTGACAAATGTTATCTCCTTGTTCACTAATTGTGGAAGACCATCTTTTGGGGATCTCGGTGAATTGCCGTTGAGTTCACCAGACACCTCCTTGTACTCTCCTTGGGATAATGATGGACTCTTGTTAGCGGAAATCACTTCAAGTTCATTTCCCGGGGATCTTACAATGTCATCTCGTCAATTTGCGTTGCACCTTTTCTTCTCGGTATCCTAAGTAAAGGTATCCGACACCAATCGGATCTGAATCTCGGTCAGGATATGATGGTTGGGACAACTTTCAAGAGTTATGATGTTGATCCTTGATGACCCGGTAGCATGATGTCATGCCTAGCACCCCCGTGGAGGACCTATCATTATAGATTCCTTTTCAGCAGGGTTATCCATTCATCCATGAGGAATTGTATCTTGATTCTACAAGTTATTCGAGATGGATCCCCGTGACTCCAAAGTCGATCTTCACGAAGGCCATGTCAATGCTATCTCGAAGCATATACGTGATACTACGATTTTCAACAAGAACATTGAAGCCCAATGCTAAATGTTTCTTGCTCAATTATCAAACACCGTTGTATGGGTAATGTCATGAAATTTCTCTCCCCTTACCTAAAGGGTTTTCTACATTATATCCTGTCATGGATATCATGCTCTGCTTATCCTTGGGAAGGATATACCCACGAAATATGTGTTTAAACACATTTTTCCTTTCCATTGTTACATTTAACCTAATGATCACATTTTCCTTTCCATGGAGTGCATTTGACCCTTCTTGTGACCTATATAATCTAAGCGGTGATAATCCCCACGCAGGTAAGCTTTTCTCGTTGTGCCACTCTGTAAGTAAGACCCTATTACTATTGTTGATGACATTAGGTAAC